>JAWQFJ010025547.1:2500-13946 GCA_034096865.1 Theodoxus fluviatilis | reverse complement strand
TAAAGTCTGATAAATCCACAGACTAACGGCATATGCGGCCAAGAAGTTTGCTCAAAAACACAACACCACAGAGCTTTGATTGTCTTGTATTGCCAAACGTATTTAAAGTTTTTGACTTTGCGAGTTTCGCCCCAAAGTCACGCGATTTCCATCTGCGCCTGACTAGTTGCTCACCATGTTTCTCTCATCCCAGGCAATGCTGTGGTTGAGCGATAAGTTACCAAGGGAAAGAATGACGAGCCTGTACATGAAAAGGCAATAATTTGATAAGGGGCAGCAACACCGCTCTCGAAGTGTAAATCATGTTTCTTAGAAGGCAATGGTGACTGGAACCTTCGTGGTGCGATTAATTCTTGTGAGCCAGCATCGCGTTGGAACACTCCCAAGGCAGCGGAGATGGTGCTGGTACCTGATTGTGTGCGTCCTTTTTGTCTGTCCCTGTGTTTGTCGTCAGGTGCCAGTAAAGGATTAAACGTGTGGCCCAATGACCAGGGTATAAAGTGCAAAGCGGTTTGAGGCCCAGGTGCGCGTGATAAGTCGCGGCATAAACTATTATTTTACCTTCTCCTTCCTTCGGAAGTCCCGTGTGGCCTTTAACAATGTTTGCGCTGATACATTTGAATTTCTGTTTTAATCAACCATGCAGCTCTCCAAGCTGGGTAGAAACGGAAGACAACATTGATGGTTCTTAATGCTGTTTGTTATGAACAGCGGCTGGGAACGAGTGGAAACGTC
This sequence comes from Theodoxus fluviatilis, assembly GCA_034096865.1. Taxonomy (NCBI): domain Eukaryota; kingdom Metazoa; phylum Mollusca; class Gastropoda; order Cycloneritida; family Neritidae; genus Theodoxus; species Theodoxus fluviatilis. The sequence continues at coordinate 13,211 of JAWQFJ010025547.1, read as the reverse complement.
AAATCCAGTGTCAAACTGCATTAGGAGATCAAAAAACCCCCATAGCTCCGTTATTCTGGGATGTCCGAGTAGCAAGGACAGGGACTTACTTGTCCTCAAATTCTGAGGCATCGAACGTCACTTCTTACAGTACCTCATTGCTTGACTGTCACTAAGTTGTCGTGGGTCTAATTTACGTTGCTACATCATGGAGTGACACTGAAGGAAGAATATTCTGTAAAAATCACTCTTATGTTACGACGCAATGTCCACATTCATTTTAGACTGAGATTATTTCTTTTAGAACAAAACTGCTTTCGGCGAGACTCCAGAAGCAGGAAAAGGGGACGATAGTATACATGCTATTTGCATGCACTCGATCACCGGGAATGTGTTTTCCAAAGGTTCTGAATTCACTGATGCCTTCTAAACGAGTGAGTGAGTGGTTTTGGCATGACTTTATAATGACGAAACATGTATGATTCGGAGCTCTCTTCCAAGATGAAATCGAGTAACTACTCTTTAACTTTACATAGCTAGTAAACGAATATTAAAATAATAAACCAGAGGTAGAAAGAATTATAAAGACAAGATTGCTCGATTCGGTGCACGTTAGCCTGCACCGAAATGACCTCGCCTCTGCAAAGAAAACCCAGGACCCAGCCTAGAGTTTACGGGGAGTACACCAAAGCCAAAGCCATCAGCAAGAAAGGAAGGCTGGTTGTCAAGCTAGCACTATCGACACAAATACGAACTGGATAGGTATTACTGCTTTAAAAAAAGATCTGCGGTTTTCAGTCTTTCATAGGACGGTCATTTGCGTGACCTTCCCAATATGGTTGATTTGTTTTCAATTGTGAACGGGTATCACACCACGCCTGAATTGAAATGGTGTATGAACTCCCCGTCCAAGTTTGAACAGAAGAGGCAGTTCTGCCCTCCTGGTTGTTTGGATTGTGCTTATGTGACTCCCTTTTCTTTCTATTTCTGACTTCCTTTCTACTGGTGCTTCCGTGCGTCCGAGCGTCTACCTAAATCAGTGTGTCTGTTCAGTGAAAACATTACTACGTCTGCGACAGAGCATAATTGAGAGAATAGGAACTTACATACATACATACATTATATTTCATACGTCCTCATGAAAAATCATTATGGTATTATTGAACAATGGGGAGCTAATCTTCTTATGATAGAGAATAACTTTTCCGTCAGTTTTCTTAAAATCCAAAAATTCCAATCACCTTTTTGAGTGAAGTCACCCATTACAGTGTAGAACGGACGAGTAAAGTTCCATTTAAGACACAGAAATGAACAATGGCGATTAAAACAAAGATAATGACTAGGCGATGACAAAGAAGACGACTGTTACGTCGACAACGACGACGACAATAACAACAACAAAAGGAGGAGGAGGAGGATAAGGGAAAGCGGGAAAACATTAGAAGCAGTAGCAGGGCCACAGGCATTGAGTACAACACCCAGGTCAAGGACAACGGGAAAGGATATATCTGCATGAAGGGGGGGGGGGGGAGAGAACACAAAAGTAAAACACACGCGCACTCACGCATGCACACACGCGCGCGCGCGCATGTACACATACATACGAGAGAAAGAGGGGGGGGGGAACATTCACAATAAGATTCTTGACTTCAGACACAAACAATGGCAACAGAAAAGTCAGACGATTATGAATAGAATGAGGGAGGTGAGAATTATCTACTAAAAGTAAATATTTGCATAACAGAAGAAACACGAGAAATCTTACCATTTCCGACGTGCTCATTAAATCCTCTTGAGTGGCCATGGTAATACTTTTTGTGACGATCTACGAGGACACGCTCTGAAATTGGAATGGATGCACACGGGGCAGGAGATGGACACTGACTCCGTGAAGAATCCACACCACTCACACTTTCCGCAGTTGTTGGCTGGGAACGTACAGGTGGGGTTTAGACAGGCTGCCAGAATATCTTTGCTCTTACGACTCTCTTCATACAGTCACGAGAACTTTGTGGAGATTTCTTTCGGTGTTGTTGTTGTAGTCACTTTTACTGCTGCTGCTGTTCCTGCTGCACCTCATCCAACTATCGATTATGAAGACAAAGCGCCAAATAACATATGTTCAATACATTTCATTCTTCCACCATTAACCACTTTACCATTGACAGATAAACTAGTCGCAAGAACAGTTCTTTTTTGTCATATATATGTTGAAACTCCTGACTCAAGACTTATTTCTCGATGCGTGATTAGAAAATGAGTGCAAGACACAGATGCTCCTCCACATACTTAACAATGCAGGAACTACCCAGCCACTTTATTCATTCTCAGTCACTTGCTTAGAACACCAGACCAGCGGCACGATGACTAACATTTAAAAATGGCAAACCACCGGGCCTACCGTTGATGTTTGTTGTCTCGGCACACGAGAGTGCCCTTCACTTCACTGTTGACCACGAGCACTCTTCGAAACTCTCCTTAACGCTGGGAGTCACATACGTCCTTGCCTTCCGTGCTGACGGAGACGTAATCACAGGTAATGACAGTGTGGTGGAGCGTCATAGGAAGCGATCAGGAAAGTCTAAGAACGTTTCGTGTCTGAACTGAACCAGCACAGTGGAGGTATTGCTTCTATGCAACAGTCTCCCTCGTGTGCTGGTCGCTTTCTTCGTCTGTGCCTGCCTTGCCGGTCGTGTGGGAGTGTGTGGCGAGCTCTCTCAGGTCCAAGCGCCAAGGAATTGCTAATGCAGAACATGTTTGTCCAGCCATTACCTTCTAGGACGTTCCTCCTACAAAACTGAACGCTGGTTGCTCTTGTAGTCGGCTGCTCACAGTGAGTCAACACGGGCAGTTAGAGCCCTAATACACACACACTATGGTGAGCGGAGGCACACTCTATTTATAGGCTGCCAGCAATTCAAATCACCCTCTTTGAAATTACAGAGACGAGTCAGCCCAACCACAAAATCTTGAACATTGGACGACTTCCGCAGTAAGGCAGAAATATGATCGAAAATATCACGCAAACCGGATGACCATATGTAATCTCACAGATCTATGCAAATGTTCGTTACGTAGATTCTCAATATATGCGTCAATGTCAATGTCAATGTAAAAAAAGACAAACAGTTGTTGAACGATAGACACGAACTTCGATGTAGCTTTATTTCAAAAGGCACGACCACACAACCAACAAGCACGTTACGTCCCACGAGAGACAGCCAAATACACAGAATGCACCAACGATCATTAAAGACAGTGTTTGGCAAATAAAAAAGGGAGCAGTTTCGTCTAACGTTTCCAGATATACTTATGCGTAACTCTCGGCAAGACCTTACGTGCCTTTTACACGGTTGCGTCACCGTTGCAATCGCTTGTGAGTTGTGGATGTCAATAAGCAACTGAAAGTTAATTACACTTTTACTCAAAGAAATAGACCAGAATTACGGTTTGAGGAAAAGCAATCTTTATGGGGAATCAGCAGGTTGCGTAAAGTCTTTTTACAGCACTTACTACTAATACAGCGAGACAATTCATTGTAGTAGCCACATCAAAGTACGGGTACTTTAACTGTACGAAAACCATATTTTATTCGTAGACATGTGTGATCGATACTCATGAATTACTCTGTAAATGACACCAAACTCAGGTGAAAAGAACATCAAAACCACTGGAGTCAAGAATATCAGTTTCAATATACAAACGGCGGAATCAAAATCGACTTGTCAATAAAATGTAATAACATACACGAAAATGTGTTGGTACACGCCTGGTTGTCATTGGAGCCAGACTCCGCAGTAGTCAAAACCGCGCATGAAAACGAATAAATAAACACAGACTAGCAGTAATTGCTGATGATATTGTTGTCGATTGGAGAAAGGCAGAATTTGACCAAAAACTGGCTCGTCATGGCCTATAGTTACTACCCAGTGACAATGATCGCATTCAAAAGTTTCACATAATCGAGGAGGGACCCCCCCCCCAAAAAAAAAAAAAAAAAAAAAACTCCCAAATATCACACCACACACACACACACACACATATACACACACACGCACACACACACACACACACACACACACACACACACATGAAACCATGTTTGCTGTCATTTTTTACTGGCCAGATAACGTTCTGCGTTACAATCAGGCTTTGATTAGAAGCATGTGCCACGCTATGTCCTACACGCTGTGTCCTACACGCTGTGGCCTTCCCTCTCCGGAGTTTAGCTGGCACCGCCATCTACACTTTCTCACCGCCTTTGGCTTCGATGCTGCACACGCAAGGAAAACAAACAGACGTGTGCAATGCATCCGCAACGCCATTCCAGTTGTCGAGGGGACCGGTAGGCAAACGAAGATGAAGAGTTTCTTTCAACGATTCGTATTAACATCGGTTCACCTCTTGCTTCTTTATGTATCGCATGCACAAACGCAAATTGTTGAGAAAGATTCAACCTGCGAATTCGGAAGGCGCATGAAAAGTTCCTCGTACGGGCGACAAAGACGAGGAAAATCGATACCTAAGCCCATTAATTCTCTACGTGAATCAAGGCAACTAAAATTGGGTCTTGAAGCCGGCTGAGAATTGAAGTTTTGTACCTGAAAAATCAATGTTTTCAACGATTGGACGAGGAGACTCCAGGCTCGAGTCAAACGGACGTAGTGCGTGTTGATGGCGTAGCCTTGGAATTCGAACCCATTGAAAATATACAATGCTGGACAAGTGCCTTTCTGCGCGTCTGGGATGGTGAATGCCTATATGTAGAAATATTGTCTCGTCTGCTGGCGATACACTTGAGTGACCTCATTCACAAGGAGGCCACAGGCTTGAAGGCGTTAGTGATCTAATCAACGACCTCAATAATATTAGGGAGAGCCTGCTCAGTGAAAAAAAAACCTGCAAATGCTCTCTCTTTCTGCGGTGCCATACAATGGTACTTACTTATTCCTGAGGGTTTCCTGTGGACCATAGGGTCGCCCAATGGTAAAATACGTTGCAAATGCTTCTGGGTTCTAAATAAAAGCTGTCAAGAGAAAAGTTTCGTTAATATAATATTTTTGCAACCCAGACCACAAAATGCAAATGATGCAAGTCCCCACAAAAGGAACTGTCTCCCTGAGTAATGTCCAAATGGTCGTTCTATTTTGACAGCACTGTTTTGGCGCAGTATACAATTAGTGAGTGTGCACTGCAATATCCTTTCTCGTGTGGGGTTTATCGACAGATACGTCACAAAAAAATGTTTGAGAATGACCAGGTCAGATACATAACTGTAATGGCAAAGTTTGATGGATTCCCCATTCCTTTGTGTTAAAAGAGTCATGAAAATAGTTTGTGAGCAGGAAATAGCAAACTCCTTGTGACTGAAATGGCATGAAAGATTCCATGAAATGTTGACCCGCCTTATTTCAATCTCATCAGTCGATTGAACATGAATTCGGCGAGCTGAATATACATTTGTATACAAAACATCAACGTATTTTGTCATTCAGAAAGACAATATATTTTGGTGGAGAACTCGACGACGAGGGCAAAAACTGTCGTTTTCTTCTATACTTAGGGCAGTCAAGTATGTGTATTATTTTAAAACGAGAGATCTTTTAGTGTTCTTGCGTGATTTGACTGTGCGCACTAACAAGCATTTCGGCGAGCACGCAGGCATTCGCTAACACACGTCTGAAGGTGCAGTCACACACGCAAAGCGCAGTCACACGAGTGACGGCACCCCTATTCAGCATAACTCAGGGAGGGAAATCGCTGACGTCATTGAAGACTAGACAGAACTCTAGTAATGGCAGAATGTAGAATGACGGAATGAAGCCTATGTCAGCTACCTTTATGAACGACGCACGGCTCACCGAGCTTTTTAATTATAGCAACTACCATATATCATTCTCATTGTTAAATATTAGCAACATATTTCTGGAGAGCACTAGCAATCTCATTTTGTTTTATGTTATTTTCTAAATACTTTGCTCCAAACAACTGCAAGAGAACAACGTTATCTTGCTAATCAGTGTTTATATGAGACATTGGCAATCGCCCTGTTTGATTCTGTGTACCGGCATACACGATAGCATTAAAAACTTTTAATCATCCTGCAGTCAATGCGATGGAATGAACAACTAATTGGCCCCGTCATCATCATCATCATCATCATCATCATCATCATCATCATCATCATCATCATCATCATCATCATCATCATCATCATCATCATCACAATAATCACAATCATCATCACAATAATCACAATCATCATCATTATCTTAAAGAATTCCCTCCATAAACAAAACATGAGGGGTTTTCGGCAGATGATGTATTAATATCAGTTTGTATTGTTGTTGCTAAATCTTCTCAATTAAAACAGTATTTATCCTTTTTCACTGAAACGCTCGTACCGGTATCGTATTTATTACTTAGACGAGGGGTGCTCTAACATTACATTATTCCCTACGCCATCGTACGTACTGAGGATGCCCAAAACAATTACTTGTGTCTGACGGCCTGTTTTATTTGAGCATTGAACGACTTGTACGAGTTCCAGATGAATCTATTTATCAAACGTTCGTCCCAAACATGTTACAAAAATAATTTCGTTCTTTTGTCATGAGCTATCAAACTATACAACGAATACACTGATAATCACTTTAGTATGAAATACATTTGAACATGATCTTGTCGATGCTTGAAATGTATCATGATTGTGGTGGTAATATCCTTTAAATGTAAAATGGAGAAATCTTTGTTAATAATGCCCTCTGAAATGAAGATCTCTTCCTAAAAGAATCAATGCATTACTACTGGCACATTCTCCTTTGTTACCAGAACAAATGGCACACTTGTAAAGAAACATCTACACAAATGTAAATGCAGTCCTGAGAAAAAGCATAAAGTTGTTATGAAATACATATGAATATGATCTTGTCGATGCTTGAAATGTATCATGATTGTGGTGGTAATATCCTTTAAATGTAAAATGGAGAAATCTTTGTTAATAATGCCCTCTGAAATGAAGATCTCTTCCTAAAAGAATCACTGCATTACTACTGGCATATTCTCCTTTGTTGCCAGAACAAATGGCACACTTGTAAAGAAACATCTACACAAATGTAAATGCAGTCCTGAGAAAAAGCAATGGGACCCAAATACGGATGTAACATTGTCGACAGAATGAGATGATGGTAAGGTTCCTGCAATGTAAAAATGAAAATGTAAATGAACTGTAAAACACATACTCGTCACTTCTTCATCAATACTGCGTAGAAATGACATACTTACATTCCTTCACTAAAAATGTGCCGTGTGCACAAGACCCAAAGAAAGGTAATCATTCATTTCCAAGATGTTTGTGCGCCTGCCTCTACAGGTAGTAGACGCACTGTATGTAAATTTTAATGCGATTACTTAATACAGCTACAATGTTCCTCGCCGACATAAGTGCAAATGTAACCGTCTTTGTTTTAATACAACGTATTTAGCAGAAACAACAATATTAAATTTATTATTTTCATACGTTACTGAAAGCGCAAAATCCACGTGACACGTTTAACATGTTTCATTACATCTCATGTGAAGACGTTACGTTTTCTGTTTTCATGACTACACTATGGAATACAACACTGTAACAAAGTATATATTATATTATCACTTCCGTCACAAAGATCACATCAGCAGAAAACAAAAAAAATGAAGTCCATCTGAAAATACTAGATCCTTGCTTCCACAAATATCTGTCTCCATCAGCTTCAGACATTTGTCATCAGAATTAATCAAAAGGCAATAACTTCTCGTTGTGGGTGTGAAGCAGTTACCGCTCTTTCACAGGAGATTAAACAGGGTCAGTTTTGGCTGGCGCTCATGCAGGTAGTTTCTGTTAAAGTTCGGGCATGGTTTTCCGAGGGAGCGAAACGGTTCATATTCGTTGAAATCGTCTTTTCTTTTTCTTTTCCACCGCAAAAACCGTCATATAACGTTAGAAACCAACAAACGATTCACAACAGCACAGGCAAAAATGTCCTTCAGAAAAATATGTACATCAGCTTAACAGTTTGATTGTGCAGCTCATTCATAAAGTTGTTATACATAACAATTATACCCAAAATGTCATCATACCAGCAACAGTGTTGCAGCGCACAAGCGGTTAAAGCATCTGCCAATACATGTACCACACGAAACACAGAAGGTATGGCTGCGGGCGCAACGCGTCACTCCACTTTCCAAGGCATAACAGTCCTTCAACATAACGCTTTAAAAAAGAAAGTCCAACGTTGGCAAGCTCGTTCATTCCTTGATTGTCCCTGCAGTGGAGATGCCTGGCACTTAGTTGCTCTCTCCGTAGTGCAATTCAGACGTTAAACCGTCGAAGCCTGGCGATGATGTCGCCTTCGCTGCCGCTGGTGGACTCGACGTCTGTGGGACTTATGAAGGCGTCGGTGTCTGATTCAACGTCAGCTGCAGACCTGGGGGGCGGCAGCGCCCTGTTGGAGGGGAGGAGGCCCTGGCCTTCGTTGACCGTGGGTCTGCTGGCGTGCCCCTTGCGCCTGTTTGGCCCTCGACCATTCCTGGAGACTTTGCCGTCCTCGGGATGCCCCTTACCCACGCTGCTGTAACTGCTGTCATATCTTGAGCGGGAGCTGGGTTGATGGAGGGGGCTGTCGCCTGGACGAGAGCCATCAATCTCGTCCAGATGGATCTGTTCCGTGTGGGTCGGAGAGCCAAGGCCTGAGTCGTGGGTCTGCTGCAAAGAGAAGCCGTTGACGGTGGTTGAGTCCCAAAGGGTGCGCAGGCTGACGCGCAGCTCTTCGGCCTCACTGCTGGAAGACCATCCAGTCATGGCACCAAGGGGAGGCTGGCCGTCATAGAGCTCGCTCAGCAGGTGTTGCAGATCCTCCAGCACCACGCCACTGTCTCTACCCTGGCCAGCCAGCTGCAAAACCTTCCACTCAGCGAACGGCGCAAAACTCTCCGATGTCACTGGCGACTTCTCAAGGTTGACGATGATGCCATTCCGAATGGACAGCGACTGCAGCATGAAGGCAACAGACAAGCGTGAACAGAAGGGAGCGAACAAGAGAGCAAATGAGCAAGCAAAATATATGTATGAAGTTGTAAAGACAAAGACGGATATTCACACACACACACACACATACAGAGAGGAGAGAGAGAGAGAGAGAGAGAGAGAGAGAGAGAGAGAGGTCTCTCTTACACACGCACACACACAAGCAAACAGACAAACACTCAAAGCGTCCACACAGCTCACCTTGATCTTGGCCAGGGCCTTCTCCACGAGGGCACTGTACGGGGAATCAGAGCTGGCCACAAGAGAGCAGTCGGGTGCTAGGGCGCGAGAGCTATAGAAGAGGAGAAGCCTGGACTTGAGTTGCTGCTCCAGCCACTCTTGCATGCTGGGTCCCTGAGCCTGAGCGCTCTGGTCATAGGGAGAGATGTCCACGTTGCCGAACTTGCTCACTAGCTTCATGTGCTTCTTGACCACGCTGGAGCAAAGCTCGTCGTCAGCGGCATAGAGAGGAAACACAACCACTGCAAGAAAGAGAGTGGCCGATTAGTGACCTTTCTCCACGAAGTGAGACGCTCTGCAACTTTTGAACATTTTGAGTTGTTTACTTTATCAAATTTAAGAAATAATAAGCTTTGTAATGGCGAAAAGATCATCAAAACTGATTTTTTAAACATGGGGAATATATGGCCCACTAAAAGGGTAATCACTTATGGTTTTTCGATAAAAATGGATTTTAAGATTGGAAAAGAATTATTAGTTTTCCTTATATGCAACAAAACCAAACCGTGTTATCTGATTTACCAAAATTCGAGAAGAAAGACTCTCTCCTTCACAAATATTTACCCTGCAATCTCGGCTGAGCCCAAGAACACGCCTGGGATAAAAATGATAATAAAGCTACTTTTCCTGTAACTTTTGGGCTGAACTAGCTCTTCTAAATAAAGTTTAAACAGATACGTAGATTTTTTTAACGAACAACAAAGTATGCAGTATTACAATGGACAGGGAGCCCAAATTTTTCCAAATTTCATAATCAGTGATATTGACCCTTACCCATGATCTGTGTTGTCTCAAATATACCTGAGATACTATGCTCATTTTGTGGCAAGGGGTGGCTTATGGGAGGATGAAAAGTTGAAGGAGTTATTTTTTGCTGGCACCAGGTCTCAAAAAGCTCGACACACAGAGAATGTCTGGTTACAGCTAAGGTCGAGAGAAACATTGGTTTTACTGTGCGACCTTTTGCTCTTCTCTCATGCTCCTCTGCATAATTTTCTCCTGATAACTGGAATGGATACATGATAAATCCTCCATCGGTCCATGACATAATGTACACATATTGATATGAATGAAGAGACCATAAGGTGCCACCCCACCCCCACTGTCCCCAGAATGTCTCAGGCTGATGTTGGCTGCAGGTCACACTTACAGGAAACCAGGAAAAAACTATGTCACCATAGCTTTCACAAGTACCCTCATTACCTCTGGGATGCTGGAGGTAAAGTAAGTTTTTTAACGTCTTAGTATCCCGGGATTGGACGAAATTCACATCATTTTTCTCTAGGAGTGAAGATGAGAGGAATTGCTATCGTTTTTGGGTTTGAAGCTGCACTCCTGTATACAGTTTTAAAAGATGCAAGATCCTCCCAGCTTCCAATTTCGCAACTGACAGCTGTCATCCCTCGAAAGTGTCTCCACTACTGGGAA
>JAWQFJ010025546.1:7500-25208 GCA_034096865.1 Theodoxus fluviatilis | reverse complement strand
CTGACCGTCTCTTACCTCTAAACCGTTACACAAAAAGCAGCAAACTGCGCGGTTAAAAAACACATCCCCTCTCCCCCTCCCCTACCCCTCCCCCGCCCCCGCCCCCTCGTAGGTTTTCCTCCCCCCTCTCGTCCGCCCCCCTTTGCCCCCGCTGGCCCCTCTGTGTTGTCCTCCTATTTCTTTTCCTCCGCTGCTACCCTCCTCGTCCTCCCCTCGCTCTCCTCTCCTGGCCTAGCAAAAACACTGCCATCAAACAATCCCTTAATACCTCTAACGCCATTCCTCCAAGTTCCTCACAACCTCCTCCTCCCCCATCCCTCTCTCCCCTCCCTCCTCCTCCTCTCCGCCTCCTCCGCCTCCGCCTCCTCCCCCTCTCTCCTCCCTCGCCTCCTCCCTCCTCGCCTCCTCTCCTCCGTCCGCCTCCTTCCGCCTCCTCCTCCGCCTGCTCCCTATCGCTCCTCCCTCCGCCGCCTCCCCTTCCTCATCCTCCTCCGCCTCTCCCGCCGCCCCCCCGCCGTCCCCTCCTACCCTCCGGCCTCCTTCTTCCGCCTACCTATCTCCTTCCTCGTCTCCTTCCTCCTCCTCCGTTCCCACTCCTCCTCCTGGCCTCCTCCTCCTTCTACTCCTCCTATCCCCTCGTCCCCTCCTACCTCTGCCTTCCTCCGCCGCCGACCCTCCTAATACCTGTAACTGTCCTCCTCCCCCTCCTCTCCTCCGCGCTCCTCCTCCTCCTGCCTGCCTCCCCTTCCTCCATCCTCCCGATCAAGACTTTGGCGTTTTCTTCATAATTCTCCAAAACCTTGCGCCTTCTGCATTGCAGCCATTCTTTGTCTATCCGCTTAAATTTCACACAATCATAACGAACAAATCCCCGGGTGGGGTAGTTGAGTAGGAGGAAGCAGCGAAAAAAAGAGTTGAGTGAAGACTGAGAGGTAGAGAGGAGGCACGGAGGAGCGTGAAGTGTGTGAGGAGAGTTCAGGAAAACAGAGGAGGAGGATGAGAGGAGGCGAGTGAGGATGTGTGGGATGGAAAGAGGGGTGAGGGGATATGGGTTTTGTGGGGTGGATTGTGGTTTGTGGCAGCGGAGGTGGGGGGCACAAGATGAGGGGGGTGATAACGTTTGTGTGGAACCTCCGGCGACTGGGATTTTTGTGTGGTGTTGGGTCGGGTTTTGGGGGCGGGGAGGGGGGAGAAGAGAGGTCGCAAAGGTAAGTTTGTTAAGAAGGGGGAGGAAAGGTAGGGGGGGGGGGGAAAATAGCGTGTGGCGGGGGTGGGGGCTGGGGGAGGGGTGGGGGTGGACAAGACGGGTCGGCCCGTTTGGGTGTGAGGAGGGGGGAGCTCTGTCGCTTAGGAGGGGAGGAGGAGAGGAGTAGGATATGATGTATTAGGTTTTGTTTTTTTTTTTTTGGTGTAGAAGCCTGAATGGAGACTGGGAGGAGGTAAATTAGTTTTTGGGCGCCTTTTTTTTGGGTGTAAGGATTAAAAGACAAGCGAACATAACGACAGTAAAGACCAAAAAAACGTACCGACACCCGTTGACGGCACCGTTTATAATTGCTATATGGTTCCATGGTGAATCAGTTTTCTCATGTGCGTTTGCTAAATTTGAGCAACTGTGAGTTGGGCAGCTACAGAGATGCACAATATGACAAGAGGCGCTTAAGAGTCGGCTTCACCCCCTAAGGCCAAGGAAAAAATTCATACCCCGAAGCGCCGCAGAACCGCAATGAGGTCAGATGCACTAATTTAATAAAAATCAGTGCACAAAACTTCACACGCAGCCAAGACTGCTCGCCATGTAAGATCGAGTGAGGAGACTCACCTTGGGCGGAGAACTGAAAGCCCACCCACTCCATGGCACATCCAGGTGCAGGTTTGCAACAGAGTCTGTTGAAGCACCACTCTGGTAGTCCAAACTCCACTGTCAGGTTTCCTCCCGGATGCACCAGCTTGATCTTCCCCACCTTACCCAGACACTGCCAACAATAAGAATCAACGAATGAATAAATGAATGAATGAATGAATGAATGAACGAATGAATGAATGAATGAATGAATGAATGAATGAATGAATGAATGAATGAATGAATGAATGAATAAATGATTTATTTAATTAATTAATTAATTAATTAATGAAGTGGACATTCTATTGACAGTTGGAGAGGGTACTGTTAATTCTAGAAGACATATGGAGAGGGCACCCCTTATTTTAGAAGACACATGAAGACAGTTGCTTATTCTAGTAGACAGATGAATAAGGTGTTGTTCTTTCTAGAAGACAGATGGAGAGGGTACTGCTTATTCTAGAAGACAGATGGAAAGGGTACTGCTTATTCTAGAAGACAGATGGAAAGGGTACTGCTTATTCTAAAAGACATAAGGAGAGATAATGTATTGATTATCCTTTAAGAAATTACTGAATACCGTGCTCCTTGTGAGCTGGCTATCCGCCTCACAAGACAGCCAATGGAGATATGGTAATAGCGTAGATTCACTAAGATCATATTTGATAGTAACGGAATCCGTTTGCATACTAGACATCCATTAACTAGAAGACAAATATGTGATAAGGAAGGTGAGACTAGCTTTATATAAAAAAAGTAGTATTTGTGATGGCTGTCTAGTTCAATAGTAATATACTCTGCTAGGCGAGGTCCCTACTAAGATGGAGACAAGGGACTGAGCTGCTTATGAAAGTTGCGTAGAGAGATATAATAGGAAGGTTCTGGATTTTATAATTTCCTAGGGACATATGGAAAAGGCGCCGACTGCTTAGATGATTCTCTAAGATGACTATCGATTGTGAGCGAATGACCTCCTTCAAGGTAGCTGTTGATATCTAGACAGTAACTATACTGGTAAAGGGTGCGCACTTGACTCTATGCGCCGTGTGAAGAGATAATGTGAGGAAGGGTACTGCTTATTCCTAGAGTACAGATGGCAAGGAGTACTCGCTTAGTGTTGAACTGAACGCCAGAGGTTTTATGACTTGCCCTTCCGTGCAGCGAAGGGTACTGCTATAATGATTCTAGAAGCTTGAAGAAAGAGAACTTAGTATTGTGAGAGGTGCTTAGCATGGGGGGGGGGGGGGGGGCGTGTTCTGCGATGAAGACTGGATGAAGTAGAGTGTGTGCTAATTATAGAAGAGCAGGATGGAGAGAAGTACTGCGTGTTCTATGAGTATATGGTGAAGAGATGGGGACCGTTTTGTTCTAGAAAAACACAGTGTTGTAACTATAAGGGTACTAACAATGCTATACTGCTAGATTAAAACTACATGGAAAGGGTACTGCTTATTCTAGAACAGACATGGAAAGGGTATTGCTTATTCTAAACAGACCATGGAACAGGGGTACTGGCTTAATCACTAGTAGCTCCACTGGAATAGGTGTATCTGCTATTCTAGAACCCAATGCGAACACAAGCCCGTGTATGGCGCTGTCTGGAAGAACGGCACATTAAGGGCGTTAGTCTACGACCAGCGGGAAGGGCGGGGATTATAGTGACACACACTCCCATGAGAGGTAGAGGGAAGCTGATTAGAGAGGGTAAGGTATGGATAGCGGCGGTAAGAGAGGCTCTGGGCGAGGGTGACGACTCACGAGTATACAGCGTCGCCGCTTTGCGGTGAGGAAAAGTGGGAATATGCCATCATCCTCCATCTCATCTTGTGGGCAGTGTCGGAAAAGTGTGTGACACGAGAAAAATGGATTTTGAGTGGGTAGGGGTCATCCGGGGAAGAGGGGATGAGGTCTAGGGAATCGTACTCATCCTTTTAGCGACGCTTGAAAAGGTAGCTGAGATAGATCTAGAGAACAAGCATCTTGAATACGGTATTGGCTTTTCTAGAAATCATAGTGAATTTAAAACACACTGGAACGGGTACTTGTTGATTCTAGAGCAACGACGATGGAAAGGTCGGTAGGCATGAATTGATTTGCTATGAGAACAGATATAGGAGTGGGTACTAAAATTATCTACAAGTATGTTAGATCTTGGAGCAGAACACAGAAATTAGACGTTGTTTTGGGCGTTAGTTCGTAGTAATGACATAGTCTACGAAGAGGATAGCTGCTTTATTCTACGAAGGCCCTACACATATACACTCATGCGTGGGGCGGAGGTAGTATGGGCCCCATTATTATTCTAGAAGACGGTGGAAGGGTACTGTCTTTTTCTAGAGAACAGCGTGGAGAGGGTACAGGCGTATATTATCTATATTAAAAAAAAAGCCCATGGCAGCCATTTCGACAAGTGTTTTTTCCAACTGAATTGTTGATTCCCCTTGTGGCTTTGACATATTGCTCCTCCCCACGCGAGTCCCCCCTCAAGTTAAATACCACCCCCCCCATAATCCCTTCCGGTTCATAACCCCAATTCCTCTTCTTTTCGCCCTTTGTGTTGATTCTTCCCTTGTAATCCCTTATCATTTCACGGTCCCCCCCCCCCCGGACATTCAGCTACAATTTCGTTTTTATTTTTGGTATCATTGTCCCCCCCCCGTTACCCTCGTTGCTTTTTTCAAGAACACCTTATTTTTTTTTCCCTTCCCCGCGATTCACAAGTATGTCCATATGTATTAGTATGCCCTTCATTTTTTTTAATCACTTCTTTTATATTTTTTTTTTGTTTTTTTTTGTTATTTTTTTTTTTTGGTTTTTTTTTTTTTTCCATGATTTTTTTTTTTTTTTAATTTTTTTTTGAATTCCACCTTTTTTTTAGCTGTCAAATTTTACCTTAGCACGAAAAACAAATTTTAAACTCACTTGCATAACCTTCTTGATTGGCCATTTCCCAACCTTTCCCTAATCATACCTTTCGTCAAAACTTTGATACTATTAATAAAAATAGGAAACAAGTTTTGATGGATGCCACGCAAATCACATTGTTTTTGGTCCCCCCGTAAATTTGAATTGCCCCATCTACACTATACACAAAAGCATCCCCCTGGGGCCTTTTTTTGTTTTTTTTCAAGGCCAAATATTGCTCCCCTAAAAACATAAATGTTAAATATTTTGCTTAAAAGCTGTTGAGTCATTAGTGTTAACCTCTACTCTTGAAAATTAATATTCCTTTCCCCCCCCTTGTGTATTTGCGTCAAGCTAGAAAATCCCCTTTCTTAAAATATTTTTTGGTCGTATTGTTTTATTTTTTTTTTTTTTTGTTTTTTTTATTAAAAATAATTTTAATTGCTTTCAATCTTACTGTGAATCGGACTGAATCTCCCCCCTCCGTACCCCCCCACGGTTGATAACGGCTTATCAGTATTTTTTATTTCCTGTGGTAAGAGTCCCCCCTTGTGGGGGCGGGGGGCCCCGACAATCATGCCCTTGCGCGTGTGATTTTAGCTCTGTTAAAGTTTTTATGGCATAAATGTTTTTACAATCGTTGTTAATGTATTATTTTTTTTTGTCGCCCCCGCTTATTTTTTTTTTTGTTTTAAACACTATGACGCGGGCCTATTTTATAAATCCTACCGCATGATCAACCTCATTTGCTTACCCCGTGTGTGTGCTATTTGTTACAAAGTCGTCCGATTTCCAATTCTGGTTCAAAAGAGACAAATGGAGAGAGTACTGCTTATTCTAAAAGAATACCGCTTATTCTAGAAGACTTATGGAAAGGGCACTGTTTATTCCATAAGACTAACGGAAGGAGTGTTGCTTTTTCTAGAAGACACATGGAGAGGGTACTGCTGATTCAAAAAGATAGATGAAATGACTACTGCTCATTCTAGAGGACTCATGGAGAGAGTGTTGCTTATTCTAGAAAACAGATGGAAAGGGTACTGTTTATTCTAGAAAATACACGTGAAGAATACTGCTTATTCCAGAAGACATGTGGAAAGATTTCTCCTTATTTCAGAATACAGGTGAAGAAGGCACAGTCTATTCAGAAAGACGGAGAGAATACTGCTGGTATCAGAAGTTAGATGGAATGAGCTCTGGCTATTCCAAAAGACAGATAATGAAGACACAGCTTGTTTCAAAAGACAGCTGAAGAAGGTAGTGCTTGTTTCAGAAGACACCTGGAGATGGGATAGTGTTTGTTTCAGAAGACAGCTGGAGAAGGTAGGGTTCATTTCAGAAGACGGCAGGAGAATGTAGTGTTTATTTCAGAAAACAGCAGGAGAAGGTAGCGTTTGTTTCAGAAGACAGCTGGAGAAGGTAGCGTTTGTTTCAGAAGACAGCAGGAGAAGGTAGCGTTTGTTTCAGAAGACAGCTGGAGAAGGTAATGTTTGTTTCACAAGACGGCTGGAGAAGGTAGTGCTTGTTTCAGAAGACAGCAGGAGAAGGTAATGTTTGTTTCAGAAGACGGCTGGAGAAGGTAATGTTTGTTTCAGAAGACGGCTGGAGAAGGTAGTGCTTGTTTCAGAAGACAGCAGGAGAAGGTAGGCTTTTTTCAGAAGACAGCTGGAGAAGGTAATGCTTGTTTCAGAAGACAGCAGGAGAAGGTAATGCTTGTTTCAGAAGACAGCAGGAGAAGGTAGTGCTTTTTTCAGAAGACAGCTGGAGAAGGTAATGCTTGTTTCAGAAGACAGCAGGAGAAGGTAGCGTTTGTTTCAGAAAACAGCAGGGGAAGGTAGCGTATGTTTCAGAAGACAGCTGGAGAAGGTAGTGCTTGTTTCAGAAGACAGCTGGAGAAGGTAGTGCTTGTTTCAGAAGACAGCTGGAGAAGGTAGAGTTTGCTTCAGAAAACAGCAGGGGAAGGTAGGCTTTTTTCAGAAGACAGCTGGAGAAGGTAGTGCTTGTTTCAGAAGACAGCTGGAGAAGGTAATGCTTGTTTCAGAAGACAGTAGGAGAAGGTAATGCTTGTTTCAGAAGACAGCTGGAGAAGGTAGTGCTTGTTTCAGAAAACAGCAGGGGAAGGTAGCGTATGTTTCAGAAGACAGCTGGAGAAGGTAGTGCTTGTTTCAGAAGACAGCTGGAGAAGGTAGTGCTTGTTTCAGAAGACAGCAGGGGAAGGTAGCGTATGTTTCAGAAGACAGCTGGAGAAGGTAGTGCTTGTTTCAGAAGACAGCTGGAGAAGGTAGTGCTTGTTTCAGAAGACAGCTGGAGAATGTAGTGCTTGTTTCAGAAGACAGCTGGAGAAGGTAGTGTTGGTTTCAGAAGACAGCTGGAGAATGTAATGTTTGTTTCAGAAGACAGCAGGAGAATGTAGTGCTTGTTTCAGAAAACAGCAGGGGAAGGTAGCGTATGTTTCAGAAGACAGCTGGAGAATGTAGTGCTTGTTTCAGAAGACGGCTGGAGAAGGTAATGTTTGTTTCAGAAGACGGCTGGAGAAGGTAATGTTTGTTTCAGAAGACAAATGGAGATGGTACAGCTTATTCCTGAAGAAGGTCACAATGGGCGGACGGGGACAAGATCGAATGATTTACAGATTCCATGGCATCGATCCATCCACCATGGCCGTCCTGCAGCTGCTTGACCCTCTCCTTGTCCTCCAGAATCCGCACCGTGTCGCCCATGGAGAAGGTGGGGGGCGCCTCTCTCACCTGGAGAAAGACATCAGGCTACAAGTAGGATTGCTGTGCAGGTGGACATCTTCCCGTGGATCTATGATGCTTAACTTATGGAAGAGCAAGTGAATGAAGACATAATCTTACAGAACAATTTCTCAACCATTTCCGAGTTACAAGCCGCTTGATAATTCTCTAACTGCTCACTGGACTACTTGACCAATCATTTTTCGGTCCCTGGTGACAGACGCAATAAAAACAAACCCCTCGATGAAAAGTTTACAGGCGAGTAAGAGCGCCATCTGCATATCCCGGTGCACATTTCCACCCCATGCTGACTCACGGCCGCACTACAGTATATCACCAATGCCTTCACATGTGCCCGCTTCTGCTCCTGGGTGAGGAAGTTAGCGGGGGTGAGAGACGGCGATAACAAGTAGAGGAAGCCTCACTGCACGGTTTCTATTGACTCTGCACTGTTGCTGATGGATAATGAGCGAGTGATAGACGGTTAGGAGAGGTAGAGGGGGCGGGTGGGTGGTGGATTGGATTCAAGGACAGGGTTCTAGAGAAGGGGGTGTGTAGGAGGGTTTGCGTTTCAGAGGAAAAACCAGATAATTGAGACAGAACAGGTAAGAGATGGATTCGGAGGTCAATCAAGGTGAACAAAGAGTAGCTTTTTGTCACCAGCAGTTCGAAAATGTTAATTCATGCACATCAAATAAATTAAAAAAGCAGCAACAGCAGCACATGTACATCTTTCACGTCTCTGATTTGGTTTCAGAATATCACGGAGTTTTATGGAAACATGCGTGAGCAATGCAAGCGCGACATTCTCTAAGTTTTTGTCGGCAGAAAAAAGATTTTCCACAAAATGTTTTGGTACTTACCTTCTTCAGAGCCTTCGAGCAGATTCTCCACTGGAATTCCCCGAAGTTGACATCAACATATCCTGTCATCGTAATTGCCTTCACATGGCCCGTCTTCTGCACACACTGCCGACAGAAATCACAACACCAACTTGTTACATTGTTGACGGATTGAAAGTACGTAAATCACCCTTTTTACTGAAGTTATTATTGATCATGTTCGCAACATTTCGGAAAAATTTCCCCAAAAGTCAACAAATAGCGATTGACAGCTAATTCAAACAGTCTGCCCGCGGTATTCTAAATATTAGTTTGTCTGCCAGCGAAAAAAGTCAATTTAATGAACTAAACTAAACCAGGCTATAAACAGAAATGGAAACTTTTAGTTCTCTAATCTCGTATTCAAAGCTTTACACACATTGACACCCTCGAACCTTTTGAACGTCTGCATAATGTGCAGTAACTCTCGGTTGATATCAGCAAATAACCACCTTTAGCAACATCAAATTCGGCAACAACCAAAAAGAACCAACTGAATGCAGCAAAAATATGCGTGGAACTCCATTCCATACGTAGTCAAAAATCAAAGCCTTTTACATTGTTTTCGGAGGGATATGCAGTTATCTTTGATGTCTTCCCAATTCTGTTGCAGAATTAGATCAAACCAGAAAGGGATACGAGAGAGAGAGAGAAATAAAAAAGTTCGGGTGGGGTGGTGGGGGTGGTGGGGGTGGGGGGAGATTTTTCAGTCAAATCCGTCAAATCATTCTAGTCCACTAATGACTTCGCCTACCGGCGAGACAGTCTCTAGCACAGTTGACATCACGTGATGGAAGGATTTCGTCCGAAAATTTTCAATGAGGGTCACACGAGAGGCTTGTGAGATAGCCGATCTGCTCCCTGACATACGCCGTTAAAGTAGTTCTAAGATTATTTCGTACAAAACTCATAACATACTTTTGTTGAGGCAATAAACACGCGTTTATTCGATAAAATAAAATATTTGTGTTGAAATGGAAACACGTTTTGACATCTGAATGATTTCTGTAAAAAGTAGAGAAAAAGATAGCATCAGAACGAACTATTTTTGGCGCAATGCTGTCATGCGAAGGATCAAGTTTATTACTCATTCATTGCGAACTGTGCCAGAGTCACTACTGTCTCGGGTTCGCAGAATGAAGTCAAAGGCCATTGGAAGATAAACAATATTGTTCAAAGTGTATGCAACTCTGGTGAAACAAACTACTGGAATGAAATTAATGCATCACGATTAACTCAACAACCCACATTCTGGTTCCTCAACAGCAGAATACTAACAGAGTAGATTAACTTACTGTCTCTCTAATGGCGCGCACGATCCATGTAAAAATATGCACTATCTTCTATGGTGAAGCAAACGTTTTAAAGAGGCTTTGAATAACTTTTTTTCTTCAAATTGTGAATAAGTCAAATAACCCAATTAGACTTTATGATTTCGAGATTTTTTTAATGCATCTCCTCCTGCTCTTGGTACTCTCTGTCCAACACCTCATGTTTCTCTTCTCCGTAAGTGCCGCTCTTACTCCATCTTAATTCTCCATATCCTTATGCTGCTTCCCCTGCTCCTCCTGCTGCTCCTTTCTTTTACCCGCATCTGCTTTTGCTCCTCCTGCTCCTGGTCCTTTCTGCTTCTGTTCCTCTTCGCCTTCATCTGATCCTGGTTTGCCTTTTCTGCTCCTGCTTCTGCACTTCCGGCCACTGCTTCACTTCCTCCTGCCTCAGCTTCTCCTGCTCCTCCTCCCTCAATACCACTACCAGCATCACTCTCCCAGCTTTCTCCTCATCACAGTCACCAGCACCGCAGAGTTACCTTCTTCATGCCGACACTCCAGCCACAGGACCGCTTCTGGAGCAGAAGGAAGTTGTCTTCCTCCACGTCCACCTTTACCGTATCCCCGACCTCGATCTTTTGTCCGTCAAGGCCACAGACCATTCTCTCAGTTTCTGCAACCACACATCAAAGAAGGAACAGGGTCTGCTGAATGGAAAAGACACTTGACATCCCTGTACCTCAGCTGAAACAATGATTTGGCAGATTTCGCCTTCGTAGAGAATGCAGGGAAGGAAAGTGTGTGAGGTGGTGGGACTGTAGATCGGGAGGATGGGGAGGGAATCAGAGTAATACTATTATACATTTCTTTGAAGATATAAAGTTGAAATTTGATGTGGGTCATAGAAGGAAACAATGCAATGATGTTTTCCACAAGTACTAAACATGATGAGTTTTTCTTTTCACACACTATTCAGGACTCAGAGAGGGAAACTAAACCCCTAATCATGTCAAAGTTACAGCCAAGTCCAGTTAAGAAACCAAAATATGTCCTCTTCATCCCCCCCTACTACCCCCCCTCCTTCCTCTCTCTCTCTCCACCCCAGCTCGTATTTCCTTGCCCATCCTTTCTTCCTGCATCTTTCCCGTCGCCCTGTCATTCTCCCCATCCGTAAAATTTGCATAACTCGTCGTACAAACATATCACCGACAGCGGCTGTTCGGAACAGAAAAGGCAGTCAAAATGAAATATATTTTGAGTCACTTTGTTCTGCTTTCTTCGACTGCCGACGCCTGCCTGGTAGTTCATGTCCAGAACAGCCCGGAAGAGGATGGAACGGCTGGAAGTGTGATAATCATCTCAGCTTCCCTCCCGGTGTGGTCACTGATAAAGTCCTCCACTGATGCCGTACATTTGCCAATAATCCCAGCTGATCTTTGAATTTGGGACTTGGGGTGCAGATGCGCAGAGAAGCAGTATATTTGAGGCGGGCTTCCCAAACTATGGATGTGCACTCCAAAGCAATACAACGTGCGTTGCCGGGCTTTTGTATCGCTGTAATCATACACAATTCGGTACCGAAATCGGGACACACAAAATCAGTGTGTCTTGTTGGAAACGAATTTAATACAAGGACAGACTGATTGGACGTTCCTCATTATTATAGCAATCACTTCCAAAAAGACAAAAAAAAGACTTAGATTGCTCTGGATTGCATATACATAGTCTCTGGTTTCCCGGCCAATCTGCCCAATGTTTGAGACCATCAACAAATGTTGCGAGGCTGTGTCCCACAGCCTGTGGAAAAACATGTTCTCCGTGCAACCATAACATGTCAATATGGGAACATGTGAAAGGTAGCAGTGAAAATTAAAGCACTACCGGTGTGGTATTCATTGAATCACGCAGTCAGGTGCTGAATTATCCATGAGTCCCAAAGTGCGGAGAGGTCAAAGTAAATCTTATAGTTCAACACGATACAGACAAAGATATGATAATCCAGGAAACACAGCAAACTTCAACCAATATTATATTTCAGAAATGTTAACAGTATTTATTTTCAGGACTTATTACTACGTAAAACATGTAAACGCCCTAATCTTAGGGGTTACACCTCGAGCAAATGTTTTTTAAATCACACACTAAGTTTACCTAGTACAGGCAGGTGGTCAATGTAGACTGGGGGTGCGGCAGGCGACTCCTTGCTGAGGACCAGGTCTACCTTGCCGTGGAGGCCCAGTCTGTGCTGCAGACTCTGGCCGCTGTCCCAGCTCACCCGCACCGCGTTCCTGGCAGAACCGCTCTCGGGGGACACCACCTCCACCACCGTCCCCACACCCCCGGCACCGTCTATTGGAAGAAAAGAGATTACAGTGGGAAAACGTGTAAATCAAAAGCCAAATGTTCGAAGGGAATGGTATCGGTTTAATGATAAAATGTTTCCGGGAGACAGAAAAACCTTACCATCAGCATTAGCCGCCAGCCAGTCACGGCCTCGGGTCACCCTGGCTCCAGGGAAGATGCCCACCAGAGGGACCCTCCTGGCACCAGACCTGTTTCCCACGGGCACCCTGCACAGAGAAACAACCACTTTGACACTCGGATAACACTTTAAGTGCAAAGGGGGTCTGACCCAGTCATGGGTGATTAGTTGTCACATTAAACCTTTATCTTTTAACTGTTTTTCATGATACAGACTTTTAAGATCTTGATTACTCTCTAAGATCCTGTCTTTGTCCTGCTCTTGGTGTCAACCTGAACTTATTTGCAGATTAATTAAATTTCACGGTTTTACTCTTTGTTTGGTGAAGAAGTCAATGACTCCATCAGTTCGTTGGTGGATCTGTCGTGAGGTTGTTTAATCTTTCTTCCAGTTATTTGGTCAGGCTTGTAATGAGTAATGATGTGTCTTGGGAGTGGACGACCAGATCATTGCTGTGCTTGGGATGAGCTCGATTCGCCAGGTTGGTTTGAACGCACAGTGGAATTTGAATGATCTAACGCTGCCCCGAGGCTCGCCACCTCACCGTAGTCTCTTTGACTGCTTGGGGCCACCACTGGCTGAGCTTCTGGAGCAGACCCAGATATCCCAGACACCAGGGGTTCCAGATAGTGAGGGGTACATCGATGTGCTTCCACTATAAGTAACTGTTGTAAAGTGCTGGAAAGATCACGAGCATCATAGATATTTTCAGCCTTTTTCTGTTTTTTGGTGGTTGTTGTTGTTGTTTGTTTTGTTTGTTTTCGTTTGTTTGTTTTGTTTTGTTGTTGTTATTGTTGTGTGTGGGTATTTTGGGGGGGGGCACGTCATGGCCAGTTACGCAGTTGCCTATTCATATGATGAAGTTCGGTGCAGAATTATTTGAAATGTCACCTGACACCGTCATTTGTCGCTCTAGATAGCATAGTTTCGGCAAGCGTATTCGCCGACGCTTCCAGATCAGTCCAGAGGGCGTATAAGAGCAGGAGCAAACACCCAAGTAACTATAGAGCTACGAGTGCTAAGAGTGCAACGAAACCTCCAAGTGAGTGAGCTCTCCGGATATGGTCCGAGTGTGAAGTACAGACTATGAAGATGAGAACGACGACTCCTCAGTCACTGGTGCACCATGGACTTCGTCTGCTGTGAATTGATAAGTGGATGATTAAAACTCACAGACTGCTGGGCTTGGATTTTTAGTTTTCCTGGTACTAACTAGGAGAACCCTGTATCTCTTGACAATGCGAGGGAGACGGTAATATGGCTTTTTGAATTATTCTGACACAGCATCCGGACGTGAGACCAAGACACACAGAGGATGACGCAAGAGAAATTAAATGCTTGACGTTTCCTCACCTTTCTCCAGCCTGCCTGTCCACTCTGTCAAACGGGTGGGTAGGGTCATGCCTCCCCATGACGTAACATGGAGTGCAAAGGTCAAAGTCATCACACTCAGCACACTTCCACCGTATGCCCAAGAGAGGAGACTTTCGACAGGCGTCACATGTGACGTGAAGATGCTTCACTCCTGTCGGGTACAAACGAAACAAGGCAGTTGGAAAGAGTATATATATGTACAATTATCATTCAAACGAAAACATGACTATTATCTGCGAGCATCTTCATGTGTATGGTTGTGCTTGCATCCATGTTTGCTATTCGACTATCTATGTATAAATGCATGTATGTGTGAGTGTGTGTGTGTGTGTGTGTGTGTGTGTGTGTGTGTGTGTGCGTGCTTGCGTGCGCGACCGCTCGCGCGTGTGTGTCTGTCTGGTTTGGTCTGGGTCTGGGTCTTGGTCTTGGTCTTGGTCTTGGTCTTGTCTTGTCTTGCCTTGTCTTGTCCGTCCGTCTCTCTCTCTCTGTCTCTCTCTCTGTCTCTCTGTCTCTCTCTCTCTCTCTCTCTCTCTCTCTCTCTCTCTCTCTCTCTCCATGCGTGCTTGAGACTGTGTGCATGCGGGTACGCCTATAAGAGTATGAATGAATGGACAGTTTTGACGTTGTTCTTTGAATAAATTACGACATCATAACTTGTCCAATATTCAGCATTGTATATATAGAACTTACCTGTTTGAGCGTTGTCCAGGATCCTGAGGTCGTGCTTGCCCTCCTTGCCAGCACGACACGTGGTGACCTGCCCGTTGTCCCACACCACTTCCGCTGTTCCCTCCTCGGCTTTGACCCCCACCACAGTGCCCAGGTGACCTTCACCTCCATCAGCCTCACTCTGGTCCCAGTCCGGACCTCGCAGTACGCGCATACCCAGTGACATCTGCAACGTACGAATCTTATTACTTTTGCCCTCGAGTGAGGGAGTGAGCGAAGGGTGGGGAGAGAGAGAGAGAGAGAGAGAGAGAGAGAGAGAGAGAGAGAGAGAGAGAGAGAAAGAGAGAAAGAAAGAGAGAGAGACAGAGACAGAGACAGAGACAGAGAGAACTTGAACTTTATTGTCAAGACCATCGGCCCATTGCAAATACACAAGTTTATCATAAAACACAAATAATCATCACAAGTTTAGTCACAGAGCAGGTCGAACAGTTACAGGGACCATACATCTGTCCTCTATTCTGTGGGTACGCATTTCAAAAGCATAATATATGTACAGGGCGACAGATATGATTTTTCTAGTGTTGGAGTCTCGCATTATTACCGTACTCATGGATCCACTATATCTATTGAGTCACAGATGTCTTAAGTATTTCGAGTGTAAATCATTGTATGCAGTGCATATACAAAGAAAATGTTCTTCGTCCTCTCTATCTCCACATAATGGACATTCGAGATAAAAACCGCTGGCGCTGAACCTCCAGGTTTTGGCATATTAAAAAAAAATGTAAAAAAAGATCGGGTTCGACCCCGCAATCTCTCGAGAAAAGAGGGGGAAAACACACACACACACATAAAAACACAAAAACCCAGGTCGGGTTCGAACCCACAACCTCTCGAAAAAAGAGAAGAAAAAAAAGTTTCAGCGCAGAATCAAACCTGGTCATGCATGACCAAGAGACGAACGCTCTACCAGCTGAGCCATTAGAGAATTGCTATGACGGAGTGTTTGTAAAGCATGTAAATCCATTTCTAAGCTATTGGCCCAGGAACAATCGACCATATATTTAAAACATGATGGATAGGTTCAGGAAAGCTCCTATTATGACATGTTTTGTTTTCCTTTGGCATGTCATAGACGCTGAATTAACACTCACACAGTCACACAGAGGAGGAAGTGTATTATACTTTATAGATGTTCACACCAGACATGTGCATGTGTGGTACTGCTACCGAGTACCGTCGTTCTACAAGCAACGAGTCAATCCTGATAACACGATGCATAACTGGTAGGTTTTTAGGCTAGATTTGCTTTGAAAAGTTGCAGAAAATCTTATGGTGGTTACAATCTGAAGGTATAACAAGTTTTGACAAGGAAAAAATCAAGCAACTATAACCATTCTGACCGTTGTCAGCCATGTTTGCAGAAGCTCCTAATCTCGCTGGAAACAAGATTTCATACTCTTGTCGTGGAACCAAACGACGAAAAGATTGACCTGATTTTTCAATACAAACACTGTATTCATTTTGTTGTTTAGACTGCAAGTGTAACTTTTCTGACTTGCGTTCCACTCAACACATTTTTGACCTAGTGGACATGTACTCGATTAATTGACTCGATTAAATTGAACTGATGTATTTGATATACATTTGTATTAATCCTGAAAAATTAGGAAATCATACTTCATTCATTCGAGCATTAGTCTTGACAGCATTCAGCGGACGAAGTAAACATCAATCTACTTCAACCATAACGTAAGTGCGAGTTGCAGACGAAACTATCACCGTCACATGACACGGTGACGCCGAATGTCAAATCACTGCTATCTTACGGTCGAAATAATCGGAGAAAGTCTGAATAATCTGAGAAAGAAAATCGAATTGGTTTATTATGTGTATGAATACGAGTTTTTTTAATCGACTTCGGTCAATTTCGCGCTGCCTTGCAGTGATGATTTGAATACGAAGCAGTCGTCTGCAAGGCGAAAACGATCTCGAAGCCAGCGAAGCCGAAGTTTCGACCATGAATGGAAAAAATCGTATTACGACCGTCAACCACTTTCTCTTCAAACCTCGATTCTGAAAATTTGATACATTCAATCGGACCTAACTTTCAGTTAGTGTGCAAAATCTCAAGGAAATCCGTCCAGTAGTTTTTGAGATATAAGCCGTGGAGTCGGGACAGGCAGACAGACAGACAGACAGACAGACACACACACACACACACACACACACACACACACACACACACACACACACACACACACACACACACACACACACACACACACACACACAGATAAAGTCTGTAGGACCTCCAGTAAACCATGAGGGATAATTCTTTCTCCTTTACCAGTGTTCTCAAATTCAGTGTTCGTCATTAAACAGCTTCAAAAAAAGAATTGACACGATGTTCAAAGACTACATGTACTGTGATGATGTTGGCCACCCGCTGCTGTTGCCACGTATACCACTCTCTGCCACTCATAAGCCACCGGAAGAAAAGTATAGAGAATAGGCACGATCTTTTAAGATCGTTAGAACTAGGGTAGTAAAAAGTGAGAGTAGCCATAAGTACTGATCAAAAGATCAGATAAAGGCCTCGCGGCCTAAGACATCTGAGGACATACTAGGCCTGGTAAAAGACCAGCTAGTATCCATAAGAACAATAAAAATACAGCCAGAGAACTACCAGAATCGGCGATAGGCCCTGGACGCCTAAGCAAGCCGAAGAATTCTATTCTATTCTATTCTATTCACCCTCCTTCAAAAATCTCCTCGCAAATGACGTCACGTTATACGACGTCAAATGATGACGTCACAGATTTTGCAAAATGGAGTCTGTTGAATCGTTTTCATTCAAACACCAAAATGTAAAAAAGTCACTTTCTTTTCAAACCTCGATTCTGAAAATTTGATAATATTGAATGGGACCTAACTTCCAGTCAGTGTGCAAAATCTCAAGGAAATCCGTCCAGTAGTTTTTGAGATATAGGCCGTGGAGACGGGACAGACAGACAGACAGACAGACAGACACACAGACAGACTAATAAAGTCTGTAGGACCTCCAGTAAACCTGGAGGGATAAAGTCTGTAGGACCTTCAGTAAACCTGGAGGGATAATTCTCGTCTGAATGTCTTTTGCTTATCTTCAAATCGTTGATGCTAAACCTGAATCGTATAAAAACATCACGCAATTTCTTAATGTTAATTATGTTCATGTATTTTTCCAATCCTAGGCCACGCTTGAAGGATGAATACCACATGAATCTATCACTTCTTGTAATTGTGCCGTTTCATTTTTGTAGGTTGTTACAAGCCGGACTTAGCTCGTTTTACAACGATTCACTGAAAGGTCAAAGGTCTAGGGGATTTCACTGGGCCCACTTGTAACACTCTCTCACACAATCATTCCATCAAACACGAACATGACAGAAAGTCAGTGAGGTCATAGGTCAAATGTCAAAATCTCTTTAATTGCAATACCAAGGCAATCGGGGAATGAATAAGGTTAGCGCGAGGGATAATCATGCAGAAACAACAATA
>JAWQFJ010025546.1:0-2500 GCA_034096865.1 Theodoxus fluviatilis | reverse complement strand
GAGCGAGCGCACATCCCCGGTGTCGCTAACGCTGAAGCTGCACGGTGCGGCTTGAGGGCGTAGTCTGGTCGCCCATGGTGGAATTTTCTCCGTGTTCAACTACTGGTCCGAGTTGACACGTGAGGAGGGGAGAAGAGTCTTCCTGGAGACTAGGACGAAATTTCCGTGGATCGCGCCACAGCCTGGACTGAGGTGACTATTGCCGTCTCGCCATATTGCTTTTTGCCACGTGGGGTATTTGATTGTTAATCCAGGCGGGAAATAGGTCATCCGTTTGGGTATAGGCGATTCGTATCTCTAAAGTCTGAAGTAAATCCATGTGGGAATGATTTATTAACTTATTTTTATGAGTGAATGAATGTTAACTCGAATTTTCTTGCCGGGAATGAGTAAGCAGTCAACTGGGGCGGCTGGACTAAATATATCGCTAAAATATTGAATCTCGTTCGAGTAAATTCTATGGGGAAAAGGGTAATTACTTATTAGGGCAAAACGTTGTGTGTTGCAGGCTGAGAAAATTGCTGGAATAGCTGTCGGGCTGTTTGGCTATTTGCGTTTGGGCGCCTTAGCTACGGAGCTAGCGGCTACGTGTCGGGTTATCTACGGTCCACTGATCCACCAGTCTACTTTCGTGCCTACGGAATTCCACGAGTGCTGCATCTTCTTGGTGGAGCCCTGCAGTGCTGTCTTCTCGAGCCCACGCGGGTGGAGTTCGTGGCATCTGGACGCCTCCGAGGGAATGCTACGCCGACTGTGAGAAGTCCGAGCGTGAGGCTGGAGCGTCGGTTGGAACATAGTAGTGTTTCGTCTAGCCGTCTAGTCCCAACGGCTGGTGCAAGTATCGTTTTCTTGTTCGTTAGGGCAGGTCGGGAATTGCTTGGTTAAGAGTCTAACGGAGTCCACTTTGGGTAAAGTGAGAGAAGTCCGCACAAGCGGCCTGAACAATTAGGAGGATTGCTAGCGTGCACATTCGTTGTAGGCGGTGTCGTAACGCAACTATATTGTCACAGGCGAATATGTGACGAGAGGGGAGCGATTTATAAACTGGTTCTTCCGTAGGACGATATCTATCGCTCTAGCTCTGAATGACTGTGGTATTTCTGCCGTAGTTTGGAATCGTCTTCTAAACTGTTATTGACTTGAGGGAATTAAGCGTAGCGCTTGCAAGTCAGGGAAAGAAATCTTACGACAGACAAGAGGGGGAAAGGACTTTATTTATGGGAAGGGGTTCTATCTTGTCTGGACACCGGGTGACGCCCGACGTGTGTTGGTTATGTGAGTAGTAGCCAAGACTTCAGAGAAACTGTGGTTGAGTGCAGTGACTTGTTCGAGCGTTTTAGGAACAGTGTCTTCTTTTCAGGAGGACTGAAAAGGGGTGGAAGTGAGTTTGGTTACCCTAGGGATTCTTTTGTGAGATTTATTTGTATTTTTATTGCTGTGTCGCTCTGGCCACGTGAGCCCGGGGGAAAGCCACGTGGGGACCAGAGTACGCGGGACCGGAAAGCGTGCGTTTGGCAAGAGATTGGTAAGGTTGCCTCTTTTATCTAGTCTCTTCATTTGCCGTTCATTTGACGTGAAGTGTTACACGTGCGTGCGTGGGTTCGAGAGAGCTGCCGGACGAGGAACGTCCGCTTGCGTGGAAGTTGAGTGGAGTGGGTGCACGCTCGCTTTGTTTATGTTTGGCTGCATGCTGTTCGGCTAGTGACGTCACTACTGGCGGAAGTAGGGGAAGCCGGAGGGGAAGGGGGTTCCCTAGAATGCCACGCCGGCTGCGCGCTGTTGTGTAAAAGAGAGCGAGTGACTGGCGGTTGCCACACTCGCTGTTGTGTATGAGAGAAGGAGTGATTGACGGCCACGTCTTGGTTGTTGGTGTTGTCGTGTTTTATTCCTGTGTTTAAAGGGGTTATTGTCAGTTCTGAAGGGTTGTCAGAATTTGTAGTGGAAGTAGTTGTGGTGTATTGTGTTTGGTTGGTAGCTGAATTTATTTCAGTTTTGGGGAGAGATTGTGAGTGGTAGAGGGAATAGGGAGATTGTTGTTTTTGCACCTTATTCATCACCCTAGTCACTGGCGACTTAGGTGTTGTTTGAATAGGGATACTGGTGGTTGTTGATTTGTTTCCCATTTTCCTGTTTTGAGGGGTTGTGGTTGTTTATTTGTTGTGATTCCTGACAGGAAGCAGAGGAGTGCCACCTTACCTGCTGCCTGTCCTTCCTTTGATTTGTTTTGCTTTTCTTTTTCTGTTTGCACTTTTGTTCAGCTTTCCCTCCTTTGCGGTCTAGTGCCGCCAGGAGGTGCTTTAGCCTTGAATAAACTTGTTATTTGTTTTCAACCTGATTCAGTGGTCTGTAATTTATTGGAGTTTTGGATTTTTGCTTGTTGTTTGTGGTGTCCCCCCAAGGAGTGGAGGTTGGTTTAGCTGTAAACCATTTTTGTTTATCAGGGTTACATCTCCCGGGAGACGATTACATCGTTCTCTGGGAAGGCCCCTTTAACTTCTAA
>JAWQFJ010025543.1:55000-56819 GCA_034096865.1 Theodoxus fluviatilis | reverse complement strand
AGTGACAGAGAGAGAGAGACAGAGAGAGAGAGAGAGAGACAGAGAGAGAGACAGAGACAGAGAGAGAGACAGAGAGAGAGACAGATAGAGAGAGACAGAGAGACAGAGCGACAGAGAGAGAGACAGAGCGACAGTAAGAGAGAGAAAGGGAGAGAGAGAGAAAGAGAGAGAGAGTCCTAGGGAAGCGACATAACAGTCATAACTTGAGGCAAATGGTCCCTATGTAAATTTCTCATTGCTACGTTTTTGCTCAGACTATGGAACGCTTTGATCCCCCCCCCCCCCCCCCCCCCCCTCCTGATTTGAGTGACTTTTGACGTAAGTGTCAGCTGCATTCTTTGCTGGCTAGAGATTCTTTGGTTGTTGCTTTTGTCTGGGGTGTCGAAGATGTTTTGTATTTGAAACTATGCGTTTAAATGTCATGGCTTCAGATAGAACGAATACCGTTGTTGAATGCAAGAACAATGAATGAATGAAGGAATAAATGGGGTTTTACGGCCTATTTGCCTCTATAGGCTATGTAAGGCCACTGATCACGAAAACTCTTAAGAGCTGGCTAGAGTAACGGCAAGTCAAGCCACGATTTCCCTAGTTATTCGTCTCTTGCAAATCGCATAAGGGGCACCTCACTATCCTCACTAGGGGGCGCCATGTGTCTCTCCTCACCCCCAACCTTCAAAGACAAGTTTGCAGAGACATTAATCGAGACACCCCAAAAAGTTGGAAACCGTTCCCTAATCATGGCAGAACCGTGATATTGAATCTATTTACTTCTGTTATTGCTGTGCGAAAATATAACGGGAAAGATTGAAACAAAGTCGTTAACGAAAATCCGAATGCCAGCAAAATGGTTCCATCTCTTCAATGAAATACCAGTCGAGATATCAGCTCTTGTAATGTATCCAAATATCACCAACAAAACACCATTTGTACCACGACTTCTGCTCACAAGCCACCGATCCGTTTCCTTTAATCTTCTTATTTTCTGATTTTCCTCCCATTTCCTCTGCCCTCCCCTTGAAAGAAAACTGCCAACGTTTGCCTCATTCCGCGTAGACTCTGGAGACAGTGTATACACACAGCGTCGCTTGGGCGGGAGAGGTGACCAGTAGTGGCCCAAAATCAATGGCCGGACAGCGGAAGTCCTCTCCTCTCCAGATGACCCTCAGTCCTCGTGTTGTCCTGGCCAGTTGACTCAGCTTGGCCAGTCTACCTGTCCACACAGCAATGGGTTTGATCCCCAAACACGCCGCGTGTTCCTTGGGCCTCGTGCTACAGATTATCCGCCTTGTCGATGCCTCCGTGTTTGTTGCGTTAGTGTGTTCGCACGTGGTGGGCGGGGAGGGAGACAGACGTGGAGACAAGAGGGGAAGGAAGACTTTTTGTGAGGAGGATGAAGAAAGAGGAGAGAAGAAAAAGAAGAAAATGGTAATGATGGAAGAGGAGGAAAAGCAGGAGGAGCAGGAGGAGGACGACGACGACAACGAGGAGGAGGAGGAGGAGGAGGAGGAGGAGGAGGAGGAGGAGGAGGAGGAGGAGGAGGAGGAGGAGGAGGAGGAGGAGAGAGGAGGAAAAGGAGAAGGGGGAGAGAGGAGGAGGGAGAGAGGGCAGAAGAGAGAGGGAGAGCAGAAGAGAGAGGGAGGGTAGAAGAGAGAGAGAGGGAGAGGAGAGAGGGAGGAGACGGAAGAGAGAGAGAGAGAGAGAGAGAGAGAGAGAGAGAGAGGGAGGGAGGGAGGGAGGGAGAGAGAGAGAGAGAGAGAGAGAGAGAGAGAGAGAGAGAGGGAGGAGAGAGAGAGAGAGAGAGAGGGAGAGTGAGGAA
>JAWQFJ010025543.1:42500-52500 GCA_034096865.1 Theodoxus fluviatilis | reverse complement strand
GTCAATGCTCCGCGCCCTACATACATGTACACGTCAATGCTCCGCGCCCTACATACATGTACACGTCAATGCTCCGCGCCCTACATACATGTACACGTCAATGCTCCGCGCCCTACATACATGTACACGCCAATGCTCCGCGCCCTACATACATGTACACGTCAATGCTCCGCGCCCTACATACATGTACACGTCAATGTTCCGCGCCCTACATACATGTACACGTCAATGCTCCGCGCCCTGCATACATGTTCACGACTGCATGTAAGTCCTCTTGGCAATCGACCCTCGGGTTTGAAAGCTGCACGTAGGTTGCGTGTAGAGCTGAGAGTTAAGCACTGCACCATCCTCGGATCGAAAGCGATAACCAAGAAGCCATATCCAGTTCAAGATGAAAATCCCACCAGAAACAAGGCTCATTTTTTTCTGCTTTCTTCTTCGCAGACGCCATGCTGATGTCTGGACGAAACTTTCCACCTTCCTTCTGGAACAGTGCCGCCACCCACGTGAGCAGCAGCACCGCTACCATGGCAAGCAGCTCCTCCAGCCAGGACCTGCAGTACCCCACCCCCTCCTACCTCCACTCCTCTCTCCCGGGACTGTCGGGCCTCCATCCACACGACCCCTGGGGCTACCCGGGTCTGGGAGGTCAAGGGATGCACTACACCCCTAGACACATGCCCTACGACCTGGGCTACCCGAGTGTAGCCCATTCCACCCGCTTCTCTCCTGGCTACGGCTCGTTGCTAATGGGGGGTGGAGTAAGAGGGGGGCAGTTGGGCATGGGGGTGGGGGGTCAGTGTGACCTGGGCAAGGGGCCCGAACTTCCCCCAAGACCACGCTACCCCGACCCGCGCCTGGGCACGGACTTCGCGAGCCACGGGGGACTTTCAGGTACGTCATGAGATAATGATGTGTGAAGTGTACGTCATAAGAGTTTGTGACGTCACATTGGGTAGACGGTAATTGGAACATAAAAATTAAAGCTTTTCATGTCTCTAGTCTCTTACACACACACACACGCGCGCGCGCGCGCACACACACACACAAACACACACACACACATACATACATGTGTATGCACGGATGTACACACATATGTGTGCGCGCACACACGCATACACAAAAACATACACACATGCACACACACATGCATATATATGCACGCACCTACACACATGTACGTGCGCGAACACAAAAACACACACACACAGCACACATTCGCACACATGCATGTGCGTGTATGCATGCATGGAAGCCATCACATACACTCGCGCGCGCACCTACACAAGCTTGAACAACGTAGAGAGTCGAGAATAAACTCAGTAATGGTGGCCAAAATACTCCTGTAATTTGTCCATGAACAAAGAACCTGTTCGTAATTATATTTCACGTTGTTTCCTTTCCAGTGTGTTTCCGTCACAGAACCTTTTGACTGGCATCGATCTTTTGGTGTGTTTCAGGTCTGGAGAACTCGGTGCCAGAACCGGGGAAGGACCTGTACTGGTTCTAGCTCGACACAGAGAAGACCCGTGCATGACAGACTCTGCTCAATCCCAAAAGGACCTTCATCTCAGGGTTTCCACACAGTCGTTCCTGTCGTCAGGCTGCAGGACTCTTCCTCAGTGGACCGCTCCGTTTCTCTAGAACGAGTTACCAATGCCTGAACTTCGTAGAGGGCATTATTGGGTAATCTGCCATGACATGCCATCCTCGTAGCCGGATGGGCACCGTGAAATCGCCGTGAAGTACTTTCCAGAGAAAAGATCCCCGTCGAACAGAAAGCCGTTCAGCGGTGCACTCTTATCATGTTGATGAGATGCAACTGCTCAACGTAGGGCAGCTCCTTCGTGTTTCTCAAGGCGTATGCATTCGTAGCATTTGGTTGGTTTTGTTCTGATGGTGAAACACGTTCAGTGAAGATGTGGACCTCCACGTGTTAACGAGAGCGCGCTATGTATCTACGAGCGAAGCTGTGCATTTACAGCAGTGCTCACGAGTCAAAGACATACCAGTGTTTACTCGGAACAGACAACTGCAGCCGACCATGTGTGTGCTTTAAGGTATGGGATGAGACGGAGAACTGATCATGGAGACGAATAAGTCGCCACCCGTCGTTTCACACTGAATTCGAAAGAGAAGTAGTGGGATCTTTCTCCATTGAGTGACCTCCACAGCATCTTCCCACGCAATTGGACTACTTAAAGCCCTACGTTCCTGTCCAGGAATCCAACCTGTGGCAGGAGCACGTGTCTGGCGCTGATGGAGTGAACTCTGCGCAGGGACTGCGGATCCCGTCAGTGACGTCAGAAAGAGAGTGTTCTCACTTTACCTGCTTTCGCCCAGGCAATTGGCAACATGGTGCACGAACGACAATTGGCTTTGCAGCTTTCCTTGCCGTCTGGGTCGCCGCCGCAAGGTTTTAGTCTGCATCACGGAGGAGCTCCGCGATTCTCGTGGCTGCTTTCTTGGGAACTGTGTTGTGACACCTGAGGATGCCGAGTGTTTGCGCGTCTCAGTCCTAGTGCTGTGGCCAGGTTCATGGGAAGCTGAAGGTTCCGAGCTGGTGGCGCTTAGACTCCGAAATCTTGAGGAACCTGGAACTCTAGCTGCATCGGAATATGCTGCACGAAACGGGAATAATTCCAAAGTGGCCAGGACACCTTGTGGAAAGTCCGCTTTGATTCCAGGATGCTGACGACTGCTGGAAGTGTTTTTGTGTATGTTTGTTTTGTTTAACTCACGCTTTTTTTTTCGTGATCCACGACATAGTTATTTAATTCAAGCAATATTTAAGACAGTAATGACAATGATGGTATCGTATGGTTTAGTTGAATTTGTGAGCAGTAAAGGGGAGCGTGTTCACCAATAATTTGGTAGACATTTTCCCATGTGTTTGTTTTAGACGTTGAGTTAACGTGAGACAACTTTCCTCGGCTGTATAGAAAGTCGACTGACGCTAATCTGAGCGGTTCTTGCATATTTCATGAAAATGAACAACAAATCAAAAGGAGGCAGTTTATCTAGTGTATTGAACTACGCGTTATCTGTCGAGAATACGAGATGCCCTACGAATGGTTTGAGTATCCCAGGAAATCTCGTACACGCTTTGAAAAGCAGACGACCACCTCACTACGCAGATGAGTCCACTCCTCAATGATGTCCTTTCCACCAGACTTCATTAATTGAACACCAGAACAGTACAAACTCCGTCAAAATCCACGTCATTATTGATCGGTGATCGATCTGGGCGATGAGTGGTCTGTTTGCTGGTAGCTTATTGTCCCAGCATTCCACGGCGTATCGAGGTCAGTTCTTCCAGACGTCCGTTCCGGCGGAAAAGGGGAAATCCTAGTTGAGACTTCGTATCGATGGACCATCTTGAAGGAGCCTTTGTCAACTGTCTTGTTCACTGTGACCCGCACTGCAAACAGGACACTCAGTCTGGGTGCATCATCTTCTCGCTACTGACCAAGCTTGGGACATTCCGATCTCGTCTGGCGTCTGCTTCATTCATCGTCGACATCAAAGTCTTCATCGTCATCACTGTCGTTGCAGCAGTCGTCATTTACATTTGCCGTCATCTCCATCGCCACCGTTGTCATGGGGCGTGTATTGTTCAAAGATGTGTGGTCATCAGATGTTACTGGGTCAGGATCGCCAGTTTGTTTCGCAACTCTGCTGCAGTGGACAACTTCATTACAGCATATCCACTGCCATTACAGTCCTCATATTTGTATTGTCCTTTTAAAATGATGTTTTGAACTCCGCTGTATGTGTGTGTGTCTGCATCCATGTTTTTGTCCGCTTCACTGTTGGTAGTTTACTAGAGTCATGAGCATCTGCACCTTAGAAAACGCAAGAAGTCATATGTGAACCTACGACAGCTTCCCCTCTCATACAGGTTACTTGCCTGCTGGACTCCAGCTTCGCTTTTGCACTTTTACTTCTTGCGACCGCATGAGGGTGGGTAGTACAGAGTGTAAGGAGGCATGAAAAGGGATATGCGAATCGTTCTGGTTGAATCAAGCTCTGGAGTGGACGGAACATGGCATTAATGGAATGCATGCGCCAGGAACTGTCCAGCAACAAAGACCGTGCTGTATTTGCGTAAGATAAAAACAGAAATTCGGTCTCTCAAACCTATTTACAGTTCTCAATTTGGCTTTATAACTAGACAAGAATCAATGGAATAGTAAGCAAGGTGGATTTTTTTTCTCTCAATCCAATTAAATGGTAATTCAGCATAAAGCTGCATCGAACACGTACTGATTAAAACAACAACACGAGGCTAAATATATGCTAAAATGATTTAAAAAAAGTAAACTCATTTTTGCATACAATTAACAAATATACCTATGCACGGAATATTGAATAGTAAGTAAGGCAATATTTCTTTTCCTCGTTTTCCTATTCACATTAACCTTTTCTAACAGTCAGTGATAATGCTCCATGTTCACCTCTGCTGTACCCATGCCACACAGAAATAGTTGGAAGACTGACTATGATTTTAAAGTGTGTTTAAAAAAACAAGCAATCAAGGCTCTCTGGAGTATTCTTGAAATGAAATGGAGACACGACTTATTACCATGTAGCAAGAGTGTTTTCAGGTAGGTATTATTTCAACTTTGTGGACATCAGAACTTTCACCCGTTTGCAACGTTTGCAAATGAAAAATGACATATAGAGTACAGATCCAAAGCTGACAGTGTCCCTGCATACAAAAAAGCCAATTAATGTTTTTATTAATAGACGTTCCGACAGCGTCGCATGAGGTACAGAAAACTGTCAAAAACAAGGCTGATCCTCTCCCTTTTCAACAAAGAGTACAAAGACGTTATCAGCACACAACTGGGATCGAATCACGAAAGTTTCCTGAGCAGACACTGTCTTCAAGATTGCTTTCCTGAAAGCTCGGCAGTTCTTGATAGTTTCTGGTTGTTTCTCGGGTGTCGTACTGAATGTTAAGCAACCATGAATGAAATTATTTATCGGTCTTTTTCTGTAGGAAAGTATCTTCGTTGATCAAATGCAAATAGTAGAGTTGCAGCTGTGCCAAATCCAGCAAATCACATTCGGAACTACTTAGACTGACAATGAACAGTCAGAAGTAAGTAGTTGACAAGTCGACCTTAATTTTCCACGATGATCGACTGACAATAACGCAGTTACTGTAAAACTTGCTTTCAGCGTCTCACGGCAAAATTTGCACGTTAAAAACGATTGCCGCCCGAGCTATCTTTCCAAACTGTCTGCGATGGGCGAGATGTTATTTACTGTCACCACTGACAAACGGGAAAAGGAATATTTTTGGAACGCGCAAAGACTCGGAAGACCATCAGGTTCACTGCAAAAAATAAGGGTTTGACTCTGATATAGCAACCGTTTTGAGACGTGCACGCCTTGGAAAAAAAACTTAGTCAATTAAGGGCTACGCTGAACATTCGGCTCATGTTTCCTTCAATACGGATGGCTGAAAGTGCGTTCAACATAATCAGAATGGGAAGTCATCTCCTTTCTGGAAAAGAAAGAAAAACAACTCAGTTTATAGAGGATTTTCTGTGAAATAACACAGTAAGTGATGCACTGGATGACTGGATTCCCTCTATTAACATCCACGCAAGACTTCAAACTCATGACCACCTCTGATCACTCAGGAGACAATGCGAAGCCCATCTACCGAATAGAAAATGTCTGCAGTCTCTCAACCAAATTCATTTTCGGACCAGATGACATGCGAACTTTGACTCTTCATCGCATCGTTTCCTTTGCCACCCCCCACCCCCACCCCCCCACCCCCATTTCCCACCTTTTCCATCCCTGAAGCATTCTTTTGGACCACTGCGGACGAAAATAAATGGGGAGGGGTGGGGGGGAGACCGGGAAAGGGGTTAAGAAAGAGGGAGAGGACAAAAGGGAGGAGCTGGAAATAGGCAGAGGAAAGGAGGGGGGAGGGGAGGGGAGGGGCCATGATAAAGGAGGAGGGGAGTACATCGAAGGTCCTCGGGGACACGTCATCAGCGTTCCACGCCGGGCGCCGGGCAGCGTTGTTTGACGTTGTTTGACGTGGGCTTACGCGACTCAAGGTAACGTCCAGGACAGCCGTGGAGCCCGCGGCTTCTCCTCGCCCCCCGGGATCCGAGCTGCCCCTGTTGGGATCCGAAACCAAACCGCCGTCAGTCCGCTCCGCCAATACAAGTCACGCCGGCCCAAGGTCTCGTTGAGGGCCGGGACTTTGCTCAGGGCTAGGCCCAAAGACTCCCAGAATCCGGAGGCAGGGACGTCCGCGCAAGCCGGACCGTCCACCTGCTCCTGCCCTGGCCTGGTGAGCGACCGCTGTTTGGCCTGAGCGCCAGCGAAAAGGGGGAAGTCGCGGAGAGTGCCGTCGTGTTGGACAACTGGAGGACTGAGGAACTCTTCGGAGATGAGAGAGTGACGATTCCAGAGCTGATGTGACGTCTCTGGTCGGCCGAGGTCACGAGTGCTTGTGGTTACTGAGAGCAAGGTTGGATTGGATGAAGAGGATGCAACAAAGGTAGACATCCAGATTTTTGACTGAGCTGGTTTCGTGCGAAAACGTGGGTTGAGTAAGGAAAATGCAACAAAGGAAGACATCCATATTTTTTTTTATATCTGAGCTGGTTTCGTGCGAATATTTGCGTTGAATAAGAAAAATGCAACAATCGTAGACATCCAGGTTTTTCATTGAGTCATCTTCGTGTGAGTTCTTAGTTTGAATAAGGACAATGAAGGTAAGGTAGACGTCCAAAACATCTCTCTCTCTGTCTCTCTCTCTCTGTCTCTCTCTCTCTCTCTCTTTCTCTCTCTCCTCTCTCTCTCTCTCTCTCTCTCTCTCTCTCTCTCTCTCTCTCTCTCTCTCTCTCTGTCTCTCTCCGTTTTATGAAAATCCTGCTCCCCCAATTAAAAATACGTCAAATTCACGATTACTGATTCGGTACGATTATTCTGTTTTGGAAAAGAGACCTAAGTTGTACTGTGTAACCGGTGCGATGAAAGAATTTCTAATGACGCTACTCTCCACAGTTGACATTTGCTAACTGTTTTCCTCTTCTCAGTCTTCATAAGATAAGACTGCCACGACATTCTAGAATCGATAAATGCTGACCTTTTCCATTATTTTTTCCTCGTATGAGTCGTCGCATGAAAGCTCACAACTGAGTCACCTCACGAGTTTGAAAGAGTTCGATTAGCGCTGCCTTCGATCTTTCCCTGAATAGACAACTTGTTTACAGGGAACTGCAAAGTAGAATTTAGACAACTTGTTTACAGGGAACTGCAAAGTACAATTTAGGCAACTTTGTTTACAGGGAACTGCAAAGTACAATTTAGGCAACTTATTTACAGGGAACTGCAAAATAGAATTTAGACAACTTGTTTACAGGGAACTGCAAAGTAGAATTTAGACAACTTGTTTACAGGGAACTGCAAAGTAGAATTTAGACAACTTGTTTACAGGGAACTGCAAAGTAGAATTTAGACAACTTGTTTACAGGGAACTGCAAAGTAGAATTTAGGCAACTTGTTTACAGGGAACTGCAAAGTAGAATTTAGGCAACTTGTTTACAGGGAACTGCAAAGTAGAATTTAGACAACTTTGTTTACAGGGAACTGCAAAGTAGAATTTAGACAACTTGTTTACAGGGAACTGCAAAGTAGAATTTAGACAACTTTGTTTACAGGGAACTGCAAAGTAGAATTTAGACAACTTGTTTACAGGGAACTGCAAAGTAGAATTTAGACAACTTTGTTTACAGGGAACTGCAAAGTAGAATTTAGGCAACTTGTTAACAGGGAACTGCAAAGTAGAATTTAGACAACTTGTTTACAGGGAACTGCAAAGTAGAATTTAGACAACTTGTTTACAGGGAACTGCACAGTAGAATTTAGGCAACTTGTTTACATGGAACTGCACAGTAGAATTTAGACAACTTGTTTACAGGGAACTGCAAAGTAGAATTTAGGCAACTTTGTTTACAGGGAACTGCAAAGTAGAATTCAGGCAACTTATTTACAGGGAACTGCAAAGTAGAATTTAGACAACTTGTTTACAGGGAACTGCAAAGTAGAATTTAGGCTACTTGTTTACAGGGAACTGCACAGTAGAATTTAGACAACTTGTTTACAGGGAACTGCACAGTAGAATTCAGGCAACTTATTTACAGGGAACTGCAAAGTAGAATTTAGACAACTTTGTTTACAGGGAACTGCAAAGTAGAATTTAGACAACTTGTTTACAGGGAACTGCAAAGTAGAATTTAGACAACTTGTTTACAGGGAACTGCAAAGTAGAATTTAGACAACTTGTTTACAGGGAACTGCAAAGTAGAATTTAGGCAACTTGTTTACAGGGAACTGCAAAGTAGAATTTAGACAACTTGTTTACAGGGAACTGCAAAGTAGAATTTAGGCAACTTGTTTACAGGGAACTGCAAAGTAGAATTTAGACAACTTGTTTACAGGGAACTGCAAAGTAGAATTTAGACAACTTGTTTACAGGGAACTGCAAAGTAGAATTTAGGCAACTTGTTTACAGGGAACTGCAAAGTAGAATTTAGACAACTTGTTTACAGGGAACTGCAAAGTAGAATTTAGGCAACTTGTTTACAGGGAACTGCAAAGTAGAATTTAGGCAACTTGTTTACAGGGAACTGCAAAGTAGAATTTAGGCAACTTGTTTACAGGGAACTGCAAAGTAGAATTTAGGCAACTTGTTTACAGGGAACTGCAAAGTAGAATTTAGACAACTTGTTTACAGGGAACTGCAAAGTAGAATTTAGACAACTTGTTTACAGGGAACTGCAAAGTAGAATTTAGGCAACTTGTTTACAGGGAACTGCAAAGTAGAATTTAGACAACTTGTTTACAGGGAACTGCAAAGTAGAATTTAGACAACTTGTTTACAGGGAACTGCAAAGTAGAATTTAGACAACTTGTTTACAGGGAACTGCAAAGTAGAATTTAGACAACTTGTTTACAGGGAACTGCAAAGTAGAATTTAGACAACTTGTTTACAGGGAACTGCAAAGTAGAATTTAGACAACTTGTTTACAGGGAACTGCAAAGTAGAATTTAGACAACTTGTTTACAGGGAACTGCAAAGTAGAATTTAGGCAACTTGTTTACAGGGAACTGCAAAGTAGAATTTAGGCAACTTGTTTACAGGGAACTGCAAAGTAGAATTTAGACAACTTGTTTACAGGGAACTGCAAAGTAGAATTTAGACAACTTGTTTACAGGGAACTGCAAAGTAGAATTTAGACAACTTGTTTACAGGGAACTGCAAAGTAGAATTTAGACAACTTGTTTACAGGGAACTGCAAAGGAGAATTTAGACAACCTGTTTACAGTACTGCAAAGTAGAATTTAGGCCACTTGTTTACAGGGAACTGCAAAGTAGAATTTAGGCAACTTGTTTACAGGGAACTGCAAAGTAGAATTTAGGCCACTTGTTTACAGGGAACTGCAAAGTAGAATTTAGGCAACTTGTTTACAGGGAACTGCAAAGTTGAATTTAGACAACTTGTTTACAGGGAACTGCAAAGTAGAATTTAAAAGAAGCAGCTGTCGTTCGTGGGTGGATGACGAAAGCATTCCCATACACGACTTGAAATAGTCAGATTGTTTGTTCAACGAATAAAACGCAATATACGATGGGAGTGTTGGGTGAAAGAGTTCGCCCGAGGCGGACGTTGCAAATGTTTTGATTACTCTTTGCACATTCGAAATGTTTTAATTACTTCTCTTTGCACATTCGAAATGTTTTAATTACTTCTCTTTGCGCATTCGAGAAGTTTTAATTACTTCTCTTTGCACATTTGATGACTGTCCGAGGCAAATGGATACATGACTAGATATATTCATAAAAAGAACGGCGATTAGTAAAATCACTTTTCAACAATCATTTGTGACTCATTTATTTTCATAGGTAATCTGGTTCTGTTACGTTTTTATTTGGTACATCTTTGCATCTATTGTTTTG
>JAWQFJ010025543.1:27500-37500 GCA_034096865.1 Theodoxus fluviatilis | reverse complement strand
TTCTGAGGGATGAGAAAGTTACAAATGCCTCCATACTCAAACTTCCCACCAAGAGTAATATTTACTGCTGTGCGATAGCTTTTATCTTGTTCTACGCAGATTGCTGCAAAAGCAGTGCGAGGCAAGCGGTAGCAACCTCCGCCGACGAACCTTTAAGCGGTATTCCTCGACCACGGCGGCATCCGAGCACATCAGCTACCGGGGTAACAAAATGTCCCCTAACTCTCCCCCAGTCTACAGTTACAGGGTAAACAATTAACGGCACATTCAATTAAGGCCGTGATGAAAAGAAAACAGGAGTCATTTTCTGCACACGACGCCAGCAAATTTACCCTTGTCTTAATTGACTGGGCCTTGAAAGCCCTGGCTCAGCCTCCCGCAGCTAGAGAGCTGAAAGGGAGACAACTAAGAACAGCAAACGCCAGAGTGACTTAACTTCCGCAGCACTCTTCTGACGAAAAAAGTAGATTAGAACGCCTGTGCAACATTAGAGGGAAAGTGATCGACGAAAGAAGAGAGAGTGAGAGTGAGTGAAAATAACAGAGGGAAATGGAAAGAAGAGCGGATGAAAGAAAGGGAGACAAGAAGTGCAGTCACTGGAAAGAACAGGACTGCTCATGAAAAGCGCTCGGGGACAAAACTCCTATTGCTTCTTTCTTCACTCCCCTCTCCAAGCTGCTTACATGCAGCAAACGCGTAGATGTACGCTTGTGCACTTATGGGATGACTCTCCACCACAAAATGATTATCTATGACGTTTTGGGAAATTTTTTGAAATTGTATTGCAATAAGTTTTTTTTAAAAGTACTCTTGGAAATGATATGTCTATAGCACATCCTCATAAGACCTTTTGTTAGGGAGTTATCGGCTGTCAAAAATGACAGGTGGTAGCGAATCTGTCAGATGATGAGCGTAAAGAATAAGGGAATACACAGCCTCGAATAATTTTCCTGCCTGTTACTTAGCTGCACAACTGTTAAGAAATCACATAGGTCCAGTGCACAGTCACATACATTAATGATCAAACTCTCCAACAGAGCCATCATATGCAAATGACCAACTTTGATTTGACCCTCACTTCGATTTCTATGTTGTACATGTATCTCAAAATCAGTGTCATACATATCTCATGACGTGGTGAAGGGTGACATGCACACGGACAAACACACAAACACACACAGACACATAGATAAACATACACACAGACAAGCACACAGAAGTTTCACATTTGCGACGAGAGCAAGCGAGGTTTTGGGGGCGAGAAAATTTTACATCTGAACATCGTCGCTCTCAAATGGTAACCATGTATTGATCTGCAAATCAAATGATTTTTACATGAGCGGCAAAATTCGTGTTGTCATCTGCTGCGTTTTCCTTTCCTTTCGACATGTTTCTACTCTTCTTCTTGGATAAATCTGAGCGTGTCCTTTGGTTGTAGACGGAAAATATTCATAGCAGATTCATAACAGGTCAGTGTGAGGGTTAAAGTGGGAAATCTAAAATTGGCCAATTCGTGTTGTTATACCGTTGGTGCCGAACAGCAACGATAGAGCCCTTCCTCAGAGTACCAGCTCTGAGTCTGAAAACAGCGCCACAGCAATATAAAGCCAATATGAACATCTGTCCATGGGTATGTGGGGAAACTGGCAAGAGGAACGCATGACTGACGTACTCTGAATGTAATCACTAACACGATCGACCACTTTCCTTGCCTCTGGCACAGCGGTCACCGGAAACTCCATGCTCCGTCTCATCCGCCAGTTACCAAAAACCCTTTCAAAAGTTACTATTGGAGTCCATCAGCCTCACCCGAAAGAAAGAAAGAAAAAAATGAATGAATGGATGAGTGGATTGATGGAGGGAGGGA
This sequence comes from Theodoxus fluviatilis, assembly GCA_034096865.1. Taxonomy (NCBI): domain Eukaryota; kingdom Metazoa; phylum Mollusca; class Gastropoda; order Cycloneritida; family Neritidae; genus Theodoxus; species Theodoxus fluviatilis. Next base: position 35,633 of record JAWQFJ010025543.1, on the reverse strand, counting down.
GGGAGAGATGGATGGATGGATGGATGGATGGATGAATGGATGGATGGATGGATGAATGAATGGATGGATGGATGAATGAATGAATGAATGAATGGATGAATGAATGAATGAATGAATGAATGAATGGATGGATGGATGGATGGATGAATGAATGGATGGATGAATGAATGAATGAATGAATGAATGAATGAATGAATGAATGAATGAATGAATGAATGAATGAATGAATGAATGAATGAATGAATGAATGGATGAATGAATGAATGAATGAATGAATGAATGAATGAATGAATGAATGAATGAATGAATGAATGAATGAATGAATGGAGTTTTACTGCCTATCAGCCTGTGTAGGCTATGTAAGGCCGCTGATCATGGAATCAATAAAACTATCTGGATTAAGAGAAAGTAAAGCCACGATGTCCCTATTTATTGGCTTCTGACCCCCAACCCACAGAAGGAGCGACTGAGTCACAAACAGAATATTCCAGCAGTGAACAATTTAAGTGGTCATTCAAGAAACATGTCTATGCAAAAAGTAGAATGCTCTCCGAAGTACGTATAAACATATATGGATATGACCTTTTGAAATAGATGATATTGTGAATAAGCGTGGACTGCACTTTAATTCACAAAATCCGTGCACTATTCCATTCGACATATTATAGCAATGTATATTGTAGCATTATTGGTTTTCGAGTTTTTAAAAGACTCCTGTTGGTTTTCGCTTTGCGTTGTAATAAAGTATTTTATATTTTCCAACCCTCTGAAATGAATGGAGCTGATTCTATATATCCAATATTCTCCTTTCTGAAAAAAATATTGTTTTCCCCAGTTTTAATCTACTCGCATAAAGAGTGTGAACGATGTACGAGTTCTTTTCATAAAACATTATTAATGCGCACTGACCCACTGCGCAGTTCCTGGCCAGTCGTTACCAAGGCACGAGTAGAGAAAGGGATGCATGTGAGGTGGGATTAGACAATGACCGCGTTTGTTAGGAGTAGAAGATCGAGAGAATCTCGAGGGCTAGGCGTTGCCTACGTTTCTCACTCATTAGCCGTAGGTGCGTCTCGCTCGCCCTCGACTAGCTATCGAGGCGAGTCACTTGCAGAACAAACGCGCCCATCGTATCGCTGTTCCTAACTTGCATTCCTCGTTACTCATTCAGATATGCAGTTGAACCCTCAGTGACCTCAGAGTGTTATCATCGTCTATGAGGAGGGGCTTGACATTTTCGGCTCGCGAGCTTCACTCCATTTCTGCAAGATTCCATATTTTTGTTTGACTCTCCATTGCATCTGTAGTCCGCGACGGAAATGGAATAAAACACACAAAGAACGTTGTTTGTTTCGTGCGAACTGATGTGGTCGAAGATGATTAACCACTCAATAGTAAAGTTTCTCGGTCGAATCATTGGAATGTCTCCTGTTGGCAAACCTACGGGGGAGAATCCAATGCTGTTTTAGCACCACACACATTCTCACCACAATTCAAATCGAAATACACACACACACGCGCGCGCGCGCATGCACGCACATGTACACACACATACACACATACACACACGCAAACACATACACACACGCACGCACACGCACATACACACTTACGCAAACGCACACACACACACACACACACACACACACACACACACACACACGAACGCCCACACACAACTCAAACCAAGTAACAAACAGTATACACAGATATATATGTATTTACATATAGACGGGAGGCGAATTTAATTGAGGTACTTGCTAGAAACACGGTTTTAGTGGATGTGTTTTTATATAAATTAAAACAATCAAATTCTGGATAAACATTAGCACACACGTCCTGCTTGATATGTGGAAGTACGACATTTTATGGCTACACTGTCTCATGGAAGTGGTATCATTTTTGGCAGGGGAAAAAAGTACGTCATCTTTAAAATTTGAGGAATGCAAACACAGCCCTTGCTCACAAGAGAAGTTGAAAAACTAATTTCGAACAACGATAATGGAAAACTAATCAGCTGTCATATATGCATGTTCCCAAACGCACCCGCAAACGGGAACATCATTATCTTCTCGACCCATCTCCACAAAGTCAACTCCTCTGCAAGGACGTGTAACTCTTAACTGAACCGAGCAGAATGACAATAAAGCAGTCCTTTTCCCTCTGCTTTTGTTAGGTAACTATGTGAAATGGACATAACCTTTCACCGAACCCCATAGTGTAAGCTCTTCACCTCTGTTCCGCATCCGACTCGGAGGAACTCTGGCGCGGGAGAGGCGGTGCTGGAGGAACCGTACTCGCCAGTCTGTAAAACTTCCGCTGCCATTCCAGCAGCACGGGTCTCACGTGCCACACGCGCTCGCCACGTGCACAGGAGTGCTCGGTGAGAGGGGAGATAACCAGATCAAAGGGCCAGGCTTTTCGGGTAGTGTAAATCAGAGTGGTGGGCCCTGACGAGGTGAAAAGAGAGGGCGCTGTGGCGAGCTATTAAAGCACACAGACGGTATCTCTGTTTTGTATGGGCATTCTTTTCTCCGGGGTTTTGTCAGTGAGGGTGCGGGTGTTGTACCACGGAGTAAGTGAGTGAATGGGTGGGTAGGTGGGTGAGTGAATGGGTGGGTAGGTGGGTGAGTGAATGGGTGGGTAGGTGGGTGAGTGAATGGGTGGGTAGGTGGGTGAGTGAATGAGAGGGCGGGTGGGTGTGAATGAGTTGGCGGGTGGGTGAGTGAATGAGTGAGTGAGCGAGTGAGTGAGGCTGAGCAAATAAGCGAGTGAGTGAATGAGTGGGTGGATGGGCGGGCGGGCGGGCGGGAGAGCGGACGAGCGAGCAAGCGAGTGAGTGTGAGAATGAGTAAGTGTCACTTAGCTTGTGTGACCATTTGCGTGTCAGCATGTGCACGTGCATGCATGTGCGCTCTTGTGGGCTTTCATGGATGTCTACATGAAAACAATGCATGCGCCACCGTGCTTAGTATCAGTGTGGTAGATGTCTCATCGACATTTTCGCATCTTCCCCGTTCTTCTTTTCAACCCAGATTATGCTTTCATTCATTGTCCTTCTTTCTTTCCGTCTGCCTCCATACTTCAGTGTCTCTGTGGATTTCTCTTTCCGGCTGTCCATCCGCCTGCTTTTCTGTCTTTGCAATTGTGTGCCTGGCCTCTGTCCGTCCGTTCGTCCCCCCCCCCCCTCTCTCTCTCTCTCTCTCTCTCTCTCTCTCTCTCTCTCTCTCTCTCTCTCTCTCTCTCTCTCTCCCCCACAACTAATCTGCCATAGACCACTCTGTACTACTGATGACACAGTACTGAACTCTGACATAACAACTTCCGAGGTTGCCGAAGCTATCAGATCTCTCAGGACAAGCACAGCAGCGGGCATAGACGGTGTTCAGTCAGAGATGTTAAAGTGCACTGGACCTATCTTGTTACCACACTTGTTAAAGCTTTTCAATGCAATATTTAGTCAAGGCCGATTCCCATCTTCATGGTGCGAATCCTTAATTGTTCCGATTCATAAGAAAGGTCCTGTAAATATACCAGACAATTACAGAGGAATTTCCCTGTGCAGCACTTTAAGCAAAGTATTCCTGCATGTATTGAAAGTGAGGCTGCAGGCTTGGGCAGATGAAAACGAGCTCATTGGCGAAGAGCAGGCAGGGTGTAGAAGAGGATACTCCACTGACGACAATGTATTCGTTCTTTCCAGCATTGTACAGAAGTATCTACAAAGGCACCAAAAAGTGTATGCTCTGTTTGTTGATTTTTAAAAAGCCTTTGACACCGTCAGTAGGGAAGCTCTGTGGAAGGTCTTGGAACTTTACGGAGTTCAGGGCAGAATGGGCGGCATGATCAAAGCAATGTACGATACTATAAGATGCTGTGTAAGATGCCGGGAGGGGGTATCAGGTTCCTTCGATTGCTGCCGGGGCCTGAAGCAGGGCTGCAAATTGAGTCCTCTTCTATTTTCTTACCTAGTTTCCTGCCTCAGCAGGGAAATTATTGAAAAAGGGAAACATGGAAAACAAATTGAACCCAATGGTGTTGAGCTGTTTTTGCTGCTTTTCGTGGATGACATTGTTCTTTTGTCTGACACGGTGCCTGGTCTGCAGAATCAGATAAACAGTCTGAAGATGGCATCAGACAGACTGGGTCTAGTTGTAAATCCGAATAAGACAAAGGTGATGATATTTAGAAATGGTGGTCATGTCGCTGCACATGAAAAGTGGGTACTTGGAAAGGAGAAGCTGGAAGTGGTTTTACAGTACAAGTATCTCGGTATAACATTGTCTACAAGATTGTGCACGAATACCATCCTGTCAGACATTTCAGGTAGAGCCAAAGCAGGTTCTATTCAAATACTTAAGTCCCTACGCAAACTGAGCATTGTTACACCTGATTTACTTTTCAAAGTCTTTGATGTACAAATTCAGCCAATGTTGTTATATGAATCTGAGCTGTGGGGTCTGAACGACTGTAAACACATTGAAAATGTCCATCTGTTTGTATTAAAGTGGTTCCTAAATGTTGCTTCTAGAACCCCCAATGCAATGGTTTATGGAGACACTGGCAGATACCCACTGAGTATAAATGCTGCTTTGCGGACCATAAAGTACTGGTTAAAAATCATCAGGATGGACCAAGACAGATATCCATTCAAAGTCTATTGGATGATGTGCAACTCAGTTCATAGTAAAACTAATTGGGCTTCAAATGTCAAATCATTGCTGTGTAGGTACAATCTCGAGAGGGAATGGACTAGTCAAAACGTACATAATGAGACAGAGTTCCTCAGGAATATAAAGGAAAAAATGATAAGAGAATATGACAATGAATGGAGAAGCAGGGTGCAAGAAAGCAGCCGGTGCTCTTTCTATAGACTGTTTAAAACGGATCGAGTGCTTGAACCATACTTATATGCAGTTGATAAACGATTCTTCAGAGACCACTTGGTGAGATTCAGACTAGGAATTAGTGAATTGTTTGTACATAAGGACAGATACAAACCACAAAATCATTCAAATGTCTGTCCAATATGTATGGAGGAAGAGGAGGATGAACTGCATTTTCTGTTGTGTTGCCCCGCCCTTTCAGTTTTAAGACAAAGATATATAACGCCATACTTACAATCCGATGTCCATGAAACCATCAAATATCTGTTCACAATTGATGAAATTCTGACAGTTCGAAATGTTTCAAAATTTTTACATTATTCCTTTAAGATAAGAGCAGAAGCATTGGATTTATCTGAGATGAATCAGCTCGTGTTCAGCGATTAGTTAATCTATTATTGCCAGTAGAACCAATCGCTCGACCCACCGACGCATGTGTTTACAACATGTATTGACTGTTGTGCATTGTGGTGCTGTTAAAACGTTTGATAATGTACACCTTGCAATGGGCCGGAGGCCCCAGCAATAAAGTTTTCGTTCGTTCGTTCGTTCTCTCTCTCTCTCTCTCTCTCTCTCTCTCTCTCTCTCTCTCCTCCCTCCCTCCCTCCCTCCCTCCCTCCCTCCCTCCCTCCCTCCCCCCCCCCTCTCTCTCCCCCTCTGGATGAGTGTGTGTGTGTGTGTGTGTGTCTCTGTGTGTGTGTGTGTGTGTGTGTGTGTGTGTGTGTGTGTGTGCGCGCGCTAACATATTTACACATCTGTATCTATATTAGGTCAACGTATAACTTATCGAAAGCATGGAAAAGAGAGAGAGGAAAGAAAAAATTGACTCGAAAGAAGTACACATTTCTACAATTTAAATTCTTGATTCCTTCCTTCGGAAACTTAGAATGACCCTTGGTAACTTAAACATACAAATCCTTTTCTTGAGCTGTGCGTTCAGCAATGAATTTTAACGTGAAATTGTTCTTTTACAAGTAATTCTTACCACTGCATATGAAGAAGGAATACTTACTGTAAATGATCATCCTTAAACTCTTACATCACCTTTCCTTTCTTCCTCCCTTCTTTCATTCTTGTAGAGTGGTTTTCTGGTTTTACCTGAAAGTTAATATGGCTGACAGAGGGGGAGAAAGGGGCAGACCACTCTGCCCTCACACCGCGAAACCTGTGTCCGTCACTCACTATTGCTAATGGCCCATCCGCAGTTTGTTGTTTCACCATATTCCTTCTGTCTGACCCGCAGCTCTCTCACAACACACTCGCATAGCTCTCCCTTCCTCAGAAGTCCCTCCACCCCCTCCCTCGATTGCCACCCCCCACCCATCACCCCCTCCCCTTGCCCTGATTCCCTTCCACACATTGGTCATCCCACTTTTACTCCCCACCCTCAGCCTTCTCGTTCCTCCCGTGTTTTCCCCATCCATCCCGTCCCTTCCCACCTGAAGCTATGAAAGCATCATTGGCCATTAAAATCTGCACTTTGACCTTCGTCCAACGAGGTTGTAATACGCCGTCGGCCTATAGACCGACTGATTAGTGATCAGGCTTAACAGCGTACTTTTTTTCCCGACTGCATACAATTAATCGTAGACACTTTGAGACGAGAATACATGTTTACTGTTAAGGAGACTGTAATTGTTTGTTTCAGTTATTAAAAAATGCTGTATGAATACGTAAGATCTATTCTCTTCTGTGCATGACATTTCAATCCTTCAATAGTTTAGTATATTTCTGTTTTTCCTAGCACGGTGTCTTTAATAATGTCTTGCTCTTATTGTTAATTGAAATACTCTACTCACCCCCCCCCCCCTCTCTCTCTCTCTCTCTCTCTCTCTCTCTCTGTCAATATTTGATGCAATGTAATGACGACAAAATGACTCGTTCATTGGCGATGTATATTTTTTATGCCTTTAAGTTGAGAGAACAAAAGGTTAGAGAGTAGATGAGTATACTAAATTGTGATGGTTGTACATGAACTTGAACACTTCTTGCTCATTGAAAGGATTGTGGTTTTGGATATTGTAGTTGAAGTAGAGTTGTTTATTGTATAATACCAACATTTCCTTGTAAGGCAATGGGCCGATGGCCTCCAAATAAATCAAATCAAATCAAATCTCTCTCTCTCTCTCTCTCTCTCTCTCTCTCTCCTTCCTCTCCTCTCTCTCCTTCCTCTCTCTCTCTCTCTCTCTCTCTCTCTCTCTCTCTCTCCCCATCCCACCCCCACCCCCACCTCCACCCCCTCCTCACATAATTTAACATCGAAACGATAAAAATTGTTTTACAATTATCCTAAGATCTTGTTCTAAATTCCCTTTGTACATATTTTCTATGCAGTATTTCGTCACCATGAATTCAGAGTGTCTAATGTTATTGTGCTGCTTTTGAGTGGGATGGGGAGTGGGGTTGGATTTAATCGTCTGTTTCCTTGTTTTAACAAGGGCTGAATATAAGACAGACAGCTTTGCCTAATTCACGAATTTCTCTTGGAAAATGATAATAATAATCAATCAATCAATCAATCAATCAATTAATCAATCAATCAGTCAACCAATCAACCAACCAATCAATCAATCAATCAATCAATCAACCAATCAATCGATCGAAATCAATCAAGCAAGCAATCACTCAATCAGTCAGCCAGCCAGCCAGCCAGCCAGGCAGTCAGCCAGCCAATCTCTCTCTTTTTTTTTCTCTCTCTCTCGTTCTCTCTTTCGTTCTCTTTCTCTCTCTCTCTCTCTCTCTCTCTCTCTCTCATTCATTCTTATTTTCTAGCTCTCTCCATTTACTTAAATAAATCAAACTGTTTGAAGGCATTCATTATATAACATTAGTAGTCCCCGATTTTCCACCAGCCACTCAAGTGTGCTATATGAACAAAGTCTTGCAGAAAACTTTGAACCAGACATCACTCAAACCACGAACGCTTTTCGACTTCCTGTACATACCAGCTAAAAATGTGCATCCGTCTTGTTCCGATGTAAATCATTTCCTCTCGCTCTCTGCATCAGAAGATCACAAGACTACAACAAGACTTGAATTGCCAAACGGCAAAGTCACGAGAGGTGTTCAACTTGTGTCATGATGCGCTCCAAAATCCCACAGTGCAACAGGGCCCGGGCAGACCACCACACACACCACTGGCGGGGGCTCCTGACTGCTGGGCATTCGGGGTCTGCTGCAGTAGCTCAGGCAGGAATGTTGTTGTTGCTGTTGTTGTTGTTGCTGTTGTTGTTGCTGCTGATGACGA
>JAWQFJ010025543.1:12500-22500 GCA_034096865.1 Theodoxus fluviatilis | reverse complement strand
GCCCCTTCCGGGCTGCAGCGGAACAGGGGCGGAATGCCTGGGTGTGTGTGGGAGGCTTTTCGGCTCCGAAACTCCATTTCTACCTAAGTCACAGGCAAACAGGGAGAGGAGGGAAGCTGAAAGACCTGTCGTCCCCACCCCGGCCTGCCTCCATGTGACATTTGCCTCCCAGGACTGAGGGACGAGACACTCACCCCTCCCTCCACATACACCCCCCGCCGCCCCCAATTCCCATCCCATCATCAAAATAAAAAATCCCACCCCACCGTTGTTGTTGTTGTTGTTGTTTGGTAGATTTTTTGTTCTTGTCTATGGTGTCAGAACTGTCTGGTGTCTATGTGCTGGATGATCATAGTGTAGTTCCTCTCTTTGTCTTTGAGAAACTAATTCAGCCCATATGTTCGTCAGTCTCTCTCTCTGTCTCTGCCTCTGTCTCTGCCTGTCTGTCTCTGTCTCTGCCTCTCTGCCTCTAAGTCTCTGTCTGTCTCTGTCTGTCTCTCTGTCTCTGTCTCTCTCTCTCTCTCTGTGTCAGTCTCTGTTTGTCTCTCTCTGTCTCTGTCGGTCTTTGTCTCTCTCTGTCTTTCTCTGTATGTCTCTCTCTCTCTTTCTCTTTCTCTCTGGATATTTGGCCAGATATGAAAGATGGTATCTAGGTGACGTACAACTGAAAGTGGTTAGCGATTGCAAGTATCTCGGCAACATACTTTCGACGAAATTATGCTCTAAAGAGACACAGAATAATTTGGCTTGTAGAGCAAGAGCTGCTCTTTTTCTGTTGACTAAGACATTGAGAAAGATTTCACAGGTAACACAGATGTATATTTTAAACTGTTTGATGCACAAATTCAGCCGATTCTTTTGTATGGAGCTGACATCTGGGGAATGGATGATTGTCATAGGGTAGAAAATGTACATCTACAGGCTATGAAAAGTTTCCTTAACGTTTCTTCACGAACCCCTAATGATATGGTTTATGGAGACACTGGGAGTTTTCCTTTGTCTATCAATGCCAAGTTACGTAGTATCAAAGTTTTGGCTTAAACTCTTGAAGATGGACGAAAGTAGGTTACCCTTTAGAGTTTATCAGATGATGCTGTGTACACCAAAAAATGAGGATTTTGGGGCAACAAAAATCAAAAAGATACTTGTAGAATGTGATTATGAAAATGTATGGTCAAACCAGCGGGTTACCAATGAGACAGCGCTTCTGAAAACATCATTGGAAAACTCATTAGCAGATTTTGTACTGACTGGGAAATGCGAGTACGGCACAGTAGTAGATATTCTTTCTATAGACTCTTCAAAATATCTTTTGGAACCGAACAGTACCTAAACGATATAGATAAAAAAGTATTTAGAGATATTTATATACGCTTCAGGATGGGAATTACGGATTTGTTCAGTCACAAATAAAGATACACGACAGGTGATGGCATAAATTTATGTCGCTCTGCAGAGAAAGAGAAGAAACAGAGACTCATTTTCTACTCTATTGCCCTACATTACTCGATTTAAGGGAAAGTTTCTTATTTGTTTTTATAGATTTGAACGTCGATGAACCGGTAAAACGCCTAATGTCCAGTAAACACATGAAGACTATAAGAGCAACTAGTATGTTTTTGTATACGTCATTTAAACGTAGACAGGATGCGCTTCAGTCTGCGGAGCGGGACAGCTTTAATATTTGTTAAGTAATTTTCTCGTGAGTATTGACACTGTCCACTAGAAATGTATTGTCACTGTATATTTGAAATATATTGACTTGTACTTACAATGTATACTTGAAAGGGACCGGTGGCCTATTCACTAAAATCCGTTTGTTCCTTCGTTCGTTCTCTCTCTCTCTCTCTCTCTCTCTCTCTCTCTCTCTCTCTCTCTCCCTTCCTCCCTCCGTCAATCCCTTCCTCTTACTCTCATACTCTATCCCCCCCCCCCAGCTCCCCCCTTCTCTCTCTCTCTCTCTCTCTCTCTCTCTCTCTCTCTCTCTCTCTTACCACACTTGAATATTTGCCTCAATGGCTGAATGTAAGAAAGGCACTACTGCCTAATTCACTACCCTTGTAAAATAAAGTTCGTTCGTTCGTTCGTTCTCTTGATGGGTCGTCGGCCGAAATAAAGTGAATTCTGAAGTCTCTTTCTTTCTATCTCTGTTTCTCTCTCTCTCTCTCTCTCTCTGTCGCTCTCTGTCTGTCTGTCTGTCTGTCTGTCTGTCTGTCTGTCTGTCTGTCTGTCTCTCTCTCTCTCTCTCTCTCTCTCTCTCTCTCTCTCTGTGTTGCTTGTCAACTTATTTTCCGTCTGTTCCTGAGTGCCTGCGTGTTTACATAAACACTCTATGATCTCGGTGTCGTTGTGCCTTGCTTTGTCCTGCCTTTCTTTTGTGTACGTCAAATTGCCTTGCTGATTGCCTCTGCACAGCCTCCCTGTGCTCACGCCTTCTTTGTTGACCCGACGCACCCCTTTTGCCTGAATACCCTGTGCCTGGATAAGGGTTAGGGTTAGGGTTAACCCTAACCCTATCCCTAACCCTAACCCTAATCCAGGGAAAAGGGGCGTAACGTCCTGCACCCCCGACGCACGCATCCACAACGCGAGCCATGACAGTTCATTTACAGCGTTGCATGGATCATAAACGGGTTATGTAGGTCAGGCTCATCGGAAGAAACTATTTTCATCGAGCTCAGTTGCTTGTTTTACTTTCCCCAAAGAGTTCCCATATTTTCTCATGTCAATGGCATCCTTTTCATTTCCCTCCAATCCCTCCCATTTCACTGGCTTTCATCCGCGGCCGCACCCCCCCCCCCCCCCCCCCCACACACACACACCCTCCTCCCTCTCTCTGTAACCCTCACCACAGAGAAACCTTTCTACTGAAAACCTCGCACCGACCTTCCTTTTCCTTGGGGGTCCTCTAACCCATTGCTACTGACCTCTTCACTTGACATTTGACTTCTCTACTTCAAAGGTTTTCGTAAAACCTCCACGACCAGGGTCGTTCGTCCGCTCTCCACTTCAGTCTTTCCCTCAGTAATCCTTCGCTCACCATTCCCCTCCCCCCTCTTACCCCCACCTCCACCCCCACTCCCCTCCGCTTCCTTCCCATTCCTCACGCTACCGTCAAATTCACTTGCTACCGTACCTAGGTGCACCCAGCTCATTGTGTGAGTCACCTGAGAAACCGCGAAATTAGGGACCGTAAGGAGCATCTTGTAAGAGGTCTTTCTGCTGTACCTTTCCTATGCGAAGGTCAAACAGCATCATAATCAAATAATCATACTGAATATCCATGATACTCTGTGGAGCACTGTATTAATGAGCTCTGTTATCATACCAGTAGTGCTGTGTACATGCAAAATGGTTCACTAGACACCTTGCACGATACTCATATTTGGAAACTTACAGTTGAACAAGAGGATGTAAAATAAAGTCTGGTATGAGACAATGCGACCATGAAATAATTGTGTCAATGGCCGGAGTTGCGTTGTTGTCGCGTCCGGACGGGTCACGCTAAAAATTGGACCACCCGTAATATTTGTGAGATTAGAACGGCACTGCTTATAGCAAAAGAGATATGTGTCCGTATTTTTTAGCTTTACAGATTGGTTGATGATGGTTAAAAATATCATTAAAGCATGAATGTAGTGTGAATACAACTATAAATCATAAATCATCGAATTGATGATGGATAAGTTTTGCATTTGTCATTTCTACATAGAACCTTACATTATTTGTAAACAAACCACGCTGATCGAGGGGAGTGTCCATACGCGATTGCTGACAGACGTGCACATTTGAAGTGATGAAAAACCAAACCTGTCTGCGACTGGAGTCACAGCAACGTTCCTCAATCAGCAGTGCCAGTCCGCAACGGCATTCGATTTGCCGATAGCAGTTTCAAATTCCGAGCCGTTTGCAGTGATTGGACGGCGATCGTGAGTCTATTACTAATCCGTCATCGTCATCTCATCTCGCACCAACTGCACGGATTCTTCATTCTCGCCACGTCAGGCAAACGAAACTGTCAATTCAATCCAGAACTAGAACTGTATCGGATTCCATTAGAGCTCTACATCGTACATAAAGTCACACATGGATCAGAATGTATACCTTGTGGTGATGGGGTAACGACTTGTAATCACCCTCCTATCAGTATCACAGCAAGTGACGGGGAATTTGAAACCGCTTTGTACACAAATCAAAACGGTAAGAATTATATATTATTAAAATACTCGATAATTCTTAGTTGTAATGAAACTCTCTTCATGCATTAGTGCCATTTTTTGCTATCATCAACCGATCTTTATACCTCAAAAAGGACGGAAACATACTTCTTCTGCTACGATGCCATCGACCAGAGATGACTGAATTCCCTTTCTCATCCTACAAATATGGCGGCTGCTACTGAGTACTGTATTTAGCTTGACCTCACCCGTCTCCGGCCAAAGCATTTAACATGATCTGTCATCTGCGACAGACAAGGATGAAACTGATCGATTTAGATATCTATATCAGGCGAATGATCATTCATAAGTTCAATTCACTTTAGGCACAGACAAATAGTAATGAAAGCCCCCTCTGGTTAGCTCAACATCGCAGGGGGACTGGAAAAAAAACTGTCCAGCTAAACGGAGTGTCGACTTTAACAGGAGGTCAAGGAAATAACATCAGTACGTCTAGTGTAATCCACGGATTACCTCCCACGCAATCACAACCGCTGTGCATGACCGCTGTGCAACGTTCACAATGTCAGATCTCGTATGTGTCTGATCTCGTTTTTTTTTCTTTCATAAAACGCACAATTAGTAAAAATTCAAGTAAAGCTGCTGCGCCGAGATGAATTATCTGCAGCCTGATATGACATGAATCAAACATGAAATGAGATGTCGACAGAGCGTATTGGAAACGGGGAAAAAGCCTTTACAGAGTTGATTGATTGACAATAGGCCAACGAGAAGATAAAAGAATAACGAGAGAACCAGTGGATATTCTATGAACAAGGTTAGTACACGTACACATAATGGTTGGGTGTGAAGGGATATGTTTTGGATAATTGGAACAGATTCTTAAAGATGCATGTTATTTTTGTTTGGGTCTTTCTTCGCATTTGAAATTTCTCAAAGGAGAAAAAGCTGAAAGTGATTCAAGAACACCATCGGTGCAGCCAGTTTGCAGCTAGGACAGGTTCAGGTTTTCCATGCAGCCTAACAATCAATGGGCTCAGTGGTGTTGTGCGCAAGAATGTTGTCTGCGCATTCATTTTTGTGTCGAGGTAAGGAGGGGCAGTGTGTCAAGTGCTGTCGACGTAACTTTATTTTTACAAAGAAAAGATGGTGGGGACCAAATGGTCGAGGTAACCAGAGTGTCGAGCTATCGGAGGTGGAGCAAAGTGGAGAGGACCGCATTTAGTTTGCAATGATAAAAAAAAAGAATCCACTGGTATGTAGACTCTAGCCTTTGCTGCACAGTACAAAAGGCAATTTACAATGGCTCAGTTTTCACAATTGTGCGAAATAGAGTTGCGTTATGTCTGACATAACAAAAAGGCTCAGATACAGCGTCGAAGATCCTTGCTGGTAAAAGATTTTCCCCTTCGGATCATGTGTAAATTTAGCTTACCCGATGCAAAGCACTGTCGGGATGTTCTAACCTTTGAAAAGAGACACACTTGACCTCAGAAATCGTCAAACAGTCACACGAAGGATCTGCCAAGGTCGGCAGAAAAGTAATTCTACTTGCGTTATTCGTTTAGAATCTTCGTCCAAAGACAATAGTACACACCTTTGTACGGCTAAGCTGGAAAAAAACCCTGGGGTGCTGAAATGCCGAGACAATAGATCACACCTTTGTACGGCTAAGCTGGAAAAAAAAAACCTGGGGTGCTGAAATGCCGAGACAATAGTACACACCTGTGTACAGCTAAGCTGGAAAAAACCCTGGGGTGCTGAAATGCCGATACAATAGTACACACCTTTGTACGGCTAAGCTGGAAAAAAACCCTGGGGTGCTGAAATGCCGAGACAATAGTACACACCTTTGTACGGCTAAGCTGGAAAAAAAACCTGGGGTGCTGAAATGCCGAGACAATAGTACACACCTGTGTACAGCTAAGCTGGAAAAAACCCTGGGGTGCTGAAATGCCGAGACAATAGTACACACCTTTGTACGGCTAAGCTGGAAAAAACCCTGGGGTGCTGAAATGCCGAGACCAATGACTACTCAGTTCTCCATGCAATTTCCGCCATGAAAAGCCACCACGAGCAGCTGGAGGAATTGCTGCGGGATGACCTCTGCCCGCGCTATCGCGAGAGGAAGAATGGTTCTTGCACTCCTCTCCTCTTCTCTCTCTGTACTAGCCCGGTGCTGCCCGGACTAGATCATCTCAGCTGTCAGCGAGGGGCAGCGGAACCACTTCGGGTTTCAGCGCTGCCCGCAGTGCAACAAACAGGGGAGATTGCAGCCTCCGGTCAAACAATGCCTGCAATGCGGCAGGCCATTAAGGCGCCGCAGCTGCTCCCTGGCAGACCGTCTCTGGTCTGGGGATTCCATCTGCCCTCGCCCAAGGAGCTTGATCTCCAGGCTACAGTAGATACGTGCTCGTGGACAGTCACGCCAATTATCCCGAGAATGCGGAGTAAAATCAAGATCCCTTTCACCGTTTACGCCCCAGTGGTCAAAGGTCAGAAGTTGCAGTCTTGCTGAAGCCAAAAGACCGTGCATTATTGCCAAGATGGTTGACTTCATGCCGTACACTCTGATGTTGAAAAGGAAGATTACTTCCTTAACAAAAAGATTATCTCGAGCCACAATGATGGTAAATTTTGCATAGAGATACATGACAGAACATCATTCATTGAATAATCTCTCATGTTCTACACCTGTACGAGAGATACGCAGCTTGTCCTCCCTCGCCAGTGAGCGAACGCAAGCAACAACGCCTCAAAGCTATCCATACATGGAAAGCTCTCACATCTCGGAAAGTCTCGCGGGGAACAAATAACCATGGTGACAATTGAACGAGTTGCTCCCCGGAACTGTTTTATATTATTGGTTGATTGATGACTGCGTCGCTGAGTCGTCGCGCGCAAATAGACTGCTGGCTATTCCAGGCCAGCGAGAATTTCTTGACGCACGCACGATCCGCCTGCTGCAAGCAGAAGACGCCGAAACCGGGTCAAGGAGCAAAATCCCGAGCTCCCTTGACCTTTAATACTTAACAGGGCAGAGCGCCCCAATGCGCTCGCCGCATACTACTTGCCGCTGCTGCGAGCACACAATCGTGTCGCTTTGTAGTGTCGTCTGCAATGGCCCTAAAGGATGATGACCCATCAAATATCCCTACGTCCCTAATGGAGGATGTTCCATCAAGTATCTCTGCGCAGATCTTGTCACAATGGCGGATTACTTACAGCCGAAGTTCAGACGTGCGCACGCGAAGCAGGTGGTAGGGTGAACCAAGCATGCGCAAACAACCAGGTCGAAGGGTCAAATTATTGACAAAGATACAGAGGGCCGAGGTTGGACTTATCTCGAGTGTTGGTTCTGGACCTGTGCTCGAGAGTTACATTTCGCCGCAAATCCGACCGTTGTTACGACGTCTGTACCGGGAGTGGCAGTCTCTGGCAAGGGCCATGTTAGAAAGCACATGCGATGAAGTTGTCTGCGTGGTCTCGTCTCTCCTGTTACGACGTCCCCCGGTAACCTCTGTGGTTGCTTCCGGCGTCCCTGGCTGAGTTCCTGAAGGCAGCTCAGAAAGCCCAGCAACCAGGGGTCCAGGTGATGACGGCAGCATCGAGCGGCGCCAGGTGCACGTTGCACTCGAGAGTTCTTTTTTCAGGCATGTTCCTCCTATGCCAGACTCTGGAGAATCTCTTTGTCCTTCCTAAGCCTGCTGTGAGGTTTTCATCTCCACCAGGAGTGGTTCTCAACTGTAATTCAAAGTCTTACACAAGGTGAATTCTAACTACCAGTTGTCCCTTTGAAATCACAACCAATACCAAGATGTTATGCAGATCTCTCTCTCTCTCTCTCTCTCTCTGTTTCTCTCTCTCTCTCTGTCTCTCTCCCTTTCTCTCTCTCTCTGTCTCTCTCTCTCTGTCTGTCTGTCTGTCTGTCTCTGTCTCTCTGTCTGTCTCTGTCTCTCTGTCTGTCTCTGTCTCTCTGTCTGTCTCTGTCTCTGTCGCTCTCTCTCTCTCTCTTCCTCTCTCTCTCTTCCTCTCTCTCTCTCTCTCTCTGTGTCTCTGTCTCTCTCTCTGTGTCTCTGTCTCTCTCTCTGTGTCTCTGTCTCTCTCTCTCTGTCTCTCTCTATCTCTCTCTTTTCTCTCTCCTCTGTCTTTCTCTCTGTCTCTGTGTCTCTCTCTATCTCTCTCTTCTCTCTCTGTCTCTCTGTCTCTCTGTCTCTCTGTCTCTCTGTCACTGACTCTCTCTCTTTCTCTGTGTGTCGCTCTCTGTGTCGCTCTTTCTCTCTGTGTTGCTCTCTCTCTCTCTGTCTCTGTCTCTGTC
Organism: Theodoxus fluviatilis; assembly: GCA_034096865.1. Lineage (NCBI taxonomy): Eukaryota > Metazoa > Mollusca > Gastropoda > Cycloneritida > Neritidae > Theodoxus > Theodoxus fluviatilis. The sequence continues at coordinate 14,004 of JAWQFJ010025543.1, read as the reverse complement.
TTTGTCTGACTCTCTCTCTGTTGCTCTCTCTCTGTGTCGTTCTCTGTGTGTTGCTCTCTGTGTGTTGCTCTTTCTGTCTCTCTCTCTGTCTCTCTCTCTGTCTCTCTGTTTCTCTCTCTGTCTCTCTGTCTCTCTCTCTGTCTCTCTGTCTCTGTCTCTCTGTCTCTCTCTCTCTCTCTCTCTCTCTCTCTCTCTCTCTCTCTCTCTCTCTCTCTCTCTCTCTCTCTCTCTCTCTCTCTCCCCCCCCCCTCCCACCCCACCCACCCCCACTCCCTCGCCCTCCTACCTCTCAAGTTCTTGTAGACCGCTTTTGACCATCATTCATATGATTTCAGACCTTAACGACAATGAGGTGAATCCCACACGTGAGGATATGCTTTTGCAATACGTTAATCAAGTATTTATGTGCATTGTGTTTATACGGCATTATGCATTACATAGATTTAAAGACAAGCGTGAATACTGTTGTATTTGCGTGCTTATTCTATTCTATGACTATAAAATAAAAATATAGTTGCACCTAAAGCCTCAATTTACATTTTTCTGCAATCTCTGCTTCAGCCAGTTTATATATCAGTGTAGAGGAAGTCGATTTTCAAAAGCCATGAAAAAGGGACAAAATACACTAGTTTTGATTATTTTTGCATATTAACATATCGATCATGCTGTCTTGTTCGCAATGTTCCAGGAGTCAGCGGGTGTAAAAGAAGCTTTCATCACCGAATAATTTTGATAAGGATTATTGCCAATGTTATATACTGCGAGAGAGAAATACACTTTCGTTCAAAAGGAGAGAAGCATAAATAAAGAAATATAAAAAAGAAAGAAAAAAGAAAGAAAGAAAGAAAGAACGAAAGAAAGGGAGATAGGAAAGAAAAAAGAAAGGAAGAAAGAAAGAAAAAAGAAAGAAAAAGAAGAAAGAAAAGTGGAAATATAAGAATAAAAAGACAGGACGAACAAAGAAAGGGCTATTTTAAAGAAGGGAATTAAGAAAGAAGGAAAGAAAAACAGGTACAAAATGAAAAGGAAAGAATAACAGAAAGATGTATTACTATCAGTAGGCCTATAATCTTTTGCATATGGGTTAGCTGAACAGGTGAACTCTAGTGACGTCATACAGATATCAACAACTTTGTTTCCACTCAAGGTTATAGTTTCAGTGATGAAACGAATGACGTACGAGCTTGAGATCTATGCCTAGCTCGCACTTTTTGACGCCATTTTTTTCATTTTCTGTTGCCAGTCCTGCCTTCTTCAGTGAAAATGAACAAGTTGCGAAGATCCTTTTCGTAAGTTTGTCATCTGACCCTAAAGGGTAGATAACTCTGGCAACGGGCCATGTCAGTTTAGTATTACATTTCTTAAAGTAGCAAAACAAGGGAAATTATACCTGCCTGCTTTTTCACGTCCTTTGACCTTTGTTTGGCGGCAAATCGGGGTGTGGGGGTTGGGTGGGGGTTGTGCTGAGCTACAACATGTTTTATTTACTGTTTTGGTACCAACA
>JAWQFJ010025543.1:0-2500 GCA_034096865.1 Theodoxus fluviatilis | reverse complement strand
CATAGGGCAAGGATAATGGGACACCATGCAGTTCATTGTTTACCATCCTTTCCTTTCTTTTCTTTAAATCTTTCTCTCTCTCTTCATTTTGCACAATATGAGAAAAGTCTAGACTCAGCATTAAAAAAAGGTGCTGTTGGGTTACTGTAACCACAAGCTTTGGGGGGTGCCTTGGGCATATGTCACAACTACTTCACATTTTGCTTACATTCAGATGTGTCAGTAGCTCACTACTTGGAGTGTTTGTAGAAGTGAAAACGGATGTGTGATAAGTATATGAAAGCTAGAGCTCGTCTCCAACTGTGGATCTGGGCCACTGAGTTGCCTTGAGTTTGCAGGCGGAAACATGAAGTCTGATCATCATGCTAGATGTTCAATCAATAGTCGCAGTAGAAGGAAAGTAACGTAACACATGTTGCTGTGATGTGTCAGCTGTGGTTTGTGATGGGACCAAGGCAAGGGAATGTTGTATGTGAGTGGAGGGAGGGAGAGGGGGTGAGATGGGCAGTGGGGGATGGGGTTTGGGGGTGGGGGTGGGAGTGGGGAGGAGTGAGGGTGGTAATGTTAATATGAGTTTCTACTGGTCTGTTTCAGTGCATCAATTTTCATCCCCACAAAGCTTAGAATCATGATGGGAACATCTGTTTTTGGCATATTATTTTATCAATAAATGGCAGCAGTTTTATCTTTGAAAGGGAGATTATTTTGTTGTTCTCTCTTTTTGAGTTAATGAGTTTGCTTTCAAAATTGTCCACTCATTGAAGACTGTTTCTAGGCATCAACTGCTAATGGAAACAGCATTTAATGTCCCTATATCAATAAAACCTTCATTCTGTCATGAATTTGCAACAGTTTATACATTCGAACACTTATCACTGACAATGGATTATTAAGGCCATGTTCTGGTCTCAAATAAGGATCTATCTCTGACTTCACTTTAACACTTGTTTTAACTTTTCAAAAGCAACTTAGCAAGTACTCCTTAAATGATGGTGAAAAATATAAAGAACATGAAAAACTTGGAAGTTGTTGCCATGGTAACTATAGTTTTCAATAATTATTATTGGATGAAATTTTTTTCCTTTATTTTGTCACCTCATTCTGAGGCTCCAACAAGAGGTAAAACTTCTACATTTGGACTCATGGAGAATAAAGTGTCAGAAAACTTGAAATTTACATCTAGTACTTTGTACAAGCACATTTTGCATGTAGAGTGTCATAGGTTAAAAAATAAAGAAAGATCAGTTAGTGAGTCATGACTTGATTTACAAACAAAAAATATTGGAATCAAATCTCTCTTTGGCTTTGTAATTTAACATATTTTGAACAAAATCCATAATTTTTATGAAGAAAAAGCATTAGTGGCAGAGTTCCTGAAGAACAAAGAGTGAAAAATGGAAAACAGAAAGAAAAAAATGGCTGTTAAAAGTTCATGACAAGGTGTGATAGGGAGTAAAGTTTACAGAAAACTCACCACCTCTGTCTCAAACAAAAACTCACCACCTCTGTCTCAAGCAAAAACTCACCACCTCTGTCTCAAACAAAAACTCACCACCTCTGTCTCAAACAAAAACTCACCACCTCTGTCTCAAGCAAAAACTCACCACCTGTCTCAAGCAAAAACTCACCACCTCTGTCTCAAACAAAAACTCACCACCTCTGTCTCAAGCAAAAACTCACCACCTCTGTCTCAAGCAAAAACTCACCACCTCTGTCTCAAGCAAAAACTCACCACCTCTGTCTCAAACAAAAACTCACCACCTCTGTCTCAAACAAAAACTCACCACCTCTGTCTCAAACAAAAAATCACCACCTCTGTCTCAAGCAAAAACTCACCACCTCTGTCTCAAGCAAAAACTCACCACCTCTGTCTCAAACAAAAACTCACCACCTCTGTCTCAAGCAAAAACTCACCACCTCTGTCTCAAACAAAAACGCACCACCTCTGTCTCAAGCAAAAACTCACCACCTCTGTCTCAAACAAAAACTCACCACCTCTGTCTCAAACAAAAACTCACCACCTCTGTCTCAAACAAAAACTCACCACCTCTGTCTCAAGCAAAAACTCACCACCTCTGTCTCAAACAAAAACTCACCACCTCTGTCTCAAACAAAAACTCACCACCTCTGTCTCAAACAAAAACTCACCACCTCTGTCTCAAACAAAAACTCACCACCTCTGTCTCAAACAAAAACTCACCACCTCTGTCTCAAACAAAAACTCACCACCTCTGTCTCAAACAAAAACTCACCTCTCTTGATTAATGACTGAATTAACACATTTCTCAGCGATAATGCGCATAATAACTTTGTGGAGGTGGAGATGAGTGGTCAGAGATGGGGAAATGCAAAATCTGGAATTGCATAGATAAAGCTTTATGGGTGAAAAGTGGACCAGGACATTCCTTTAACAGGGATCAGATACCAGAGGCAGTTTCCAATACAAGACAGGTAATGATGTTGCTATGAAAATTTGAGTGGCCTGTAAACCAGGGGGCCA
>JAWQFJ010025542.1:122500-124494 GCA_034096865.1 Theodoxus fluviatilis | reverse complement strand
CATGTGGAACACACTATTCAATTCTCTAAATATTGCGAAATCTTTAGAGAAATTTAAATTGAAACTACATACTTTTCTTATGCAGTCATCCTAGATACTTTCATTTTATTCTAAATTCACTTTGTGGTTTTTTTCAACGTGGTATTTCGTTACCATGAATTGATTGTGTAACAGGGTGACAAAACTTTGCTGACTTTGCTTTCTGTGCATGAGCCGCTCCTATTTTCCAGTCTGTCACCATGTGGTCAGTTCGGCTGCCCACTCAGCACTGTTTTTCTTTCATTGTAAACATCCTCTCCAATTCCATTCCCGCACCAGACTCTTGGACACAAATGCCTACTGAAGCCATACCCTCCCATGCCAGCCTCGCCTTCCTATGCCTCCTTGCACTTGTACGCCTTCGTGCCACCACTCTGTTTCTTCTGGACATCTGGCCCCTCCCAAGTTCTTGGACAGCAGATGCCCACTCTGCCCCATCCCCTCTTCCCACGCATGCCTGGTACCACCACCCCACCCCCCAACCCGCACCCTCTCCGTCCCATGCCACGCCTTTCTCTTGACCCTCCCCGGAACCCGGCGTTTTCCGGTTTTATGGAATATATTGAGGTGACCGCTTGTGCAGAGAGTAGAGTAGAGCAGAATAGAGTACGGACGCATTCTTGCAGTGACTGAATAAATGGATGAAATGGGAACCGACTGACTCCATGTCCCTCTGTGCCTCTGCCGCCCAACACTTGGGAGGCAGGGGAAAAGTTCCCAAAACCTGCACCGTAGCCCAGCAACGTCAATGCTGGTCCCGCTACATTTGTAACCTGTGTTATTGTGTGAATTTTGTGTGGGATAGAGGGTAGGTTGGTGGGTAGGGGTGGGGGATGGGATTGGATTTGTTTGTTTGTTTTCTTGCTTTATCAAGGGCTGAATGTAAGATAGGCAGTTATGCCTAATTCACGTATTTCCCTTGAAAAATAAAGTTTAATCAATCAATCGATCAATCAATCAATCAATCAATCAACCAATCAATCAATCAATCTCTCTCTCTCTCTCTCTCTCTCTCTCTCTCTCTCTCTCTCTCTCTCTCTCTCTCTCTCTCTCTCTCTCCCTCCCAATTCCCCTACCCACCCGCTCGCTCTCTGCCTGTGCGATCGTGTGTGTGGTGTGTTTGTTTGCGTATTTGTGTGTGTGTTTGTGTGTGTGTTTGTGTGTGCGTGCGTGCGTGTGTGTGTGCGCGTGAGTGTGCATGCATACGTGCTGCGGTCGTGCGTGTTATAAGCACACAAACAAATAGTTTTTAAACAAACTATCAGCACACAACTATGTCGCATGCAAGCAGCTTTGCAGTAAAAAGTGGCACGACGATTTCTCAAAGGAGACCAAGTTTCGCGCCACATGCCCCAGACAAAAGCTGCGCTGCTCCCCTCTCTGTGAGGGGAAGGCCTTTAAGCACCACGCTCCAGGGTCGCTTGTCCGTCAAAACCCTCTCGCAAAACTGCAGAGTTTGCTGACATAAAACTTTATTTGCGGTAGAAAGCTTCGCCTTTTTTGTTTGGCGGTGTTTGTGTTTCTGGATCTCTCTGATGTGGACATATTTCTTTCAGGAGCACGAGAGACTGCGTCACTTGTGTGCCTTTTATTGAGTGGAACCTCGGGATACGTGGAGGGTGTGTAGTTATGATGACCAGAATCATGGTCAATCTGTGATTTTTCATTCCGTACGTGCCAGCAGTAGCGCCATGAATCAGGGACAGTGTGAAATGAAAGAGATGGACTGGAATAGAAAGTCTATCGTTGCAATGAGTGGAGTTTGTTGTGGAAGCAGTTTCTGTCTCACCGACGCTTAGTTGCATTATGGTTATATTTGGATGAGGGTAAAAACCGACAGCATATTGATAAATTGGATGAGGGTTTGGGGGTTGCGGTTGGAGGTTGTTAGAAATTTGTGTGCTTTCCTGCTGTGTGTTCCCAATTCTATTCCATGCGTTTCGACTCCATGTGCT
>JAWQFJ010025542.1:32500-117500 GCA_034096865.1 Theodoxus fluviatilis | reverse complement strand
GGCAGACAGACAAGCACACAGACACATAGACACACAGACAGACACTCAGACAGACACACAATCATATAGACTGACACGCAGAGGAACATATATACACACAGACAGATACACAGACGTACAGGTAGACAAGCACACGGACAGATGCACAGAAGCCGACAATAACTTTTGAAAAACAAAAACTACTACATCAGCTAAGAATATACATGATTTGACACTGTGGAGTGCATCACACATTTTGACTTGACAACGTCAGTTTTTGTCATTTTTCAATTGTGCAGTAGGCCTACCACGCTTCATCTACCGTTTCACATAGCAGAGAAAAACAGCGGCAGAGACAAAACAGTCTCCATAATCCCGTACTTATTCATGGAGTGGCATCATTGAAATAAGGCGCCTTTGTTTTCCTCTGAGGGGATTATCGGGGTCACACTTGTCGGACCGAGAAGGGGCTTCGTTTGAAAATGACACACGCCGACCGAAAATCAGATCAGATTTGCAAATTTCAATTACGGAGTTCCGCTCTGCTCATCTACACGTGCAATTCAAGCTTCTCCTAGCTTAGGGGGAACGAGTCGCGCTGCGGTCGACCCTGGGAGGTTTTTCGTCTGCCCGACGCGTGCTATTTTGCATACAGCTGCACGCGCCACGTATGATATTCAACGGCTGAGCCCGTAACTTGTCGCATACTTTCACATCAAAAGTGCGCCGGGAAGCTCACTCTAGCTCTCTCCCGTCCCTGGTTGTCTGCCCTTATGCGTCAAGCGCTGACATAACGCGAGACAATGTAGGTTTTAATGACAAGAGGCTTTTCACAATAATTTTTTTAAAGACGCGATCACAGAGTTGAAAATCTGTTTCCTTTGTTTTAAGGCCCGACAGTGATTGGTCGGTCGCCGGCGTTGAGCGCAGCAAGATATATTGCTTGTTTTCAACGCTTCGCGTCAAATTCTTTGTTGCTACAAACTTTCAAGACGAGGAGGAACAATCAATGTGACACACTGCAGTAATCACATTCCTTGTCCCCACCCCATTCCGTCACCTCCCCTCACCCCATTTACCCACCCTCCACCCCCTCCAATCACTAATCACAGTCGATCCGATATGCAAAAAAAAATCTTATCACTTATCATTTTGCAGGGGATTTAGAAGAAGAAGAAGAAGAAGAAGAAGAAGAAGAAGAAGAAGAAGAAGAAGAAGAAGAAGGAGAAGGAGGAGGAGGGAGGAGGAGGGAGGAGGAGGAGGAGGAGAGGAGGAGGAGGAGGTTGTGGTGGGAGAGGAGGAAGGGGAGGGGAGGAGGAGGACGGGAGGAGGAGGAGGAGGAGGAGGAGGAGGAGGAGAGGAGGAGGAGGAGGAGAGTAGAGAAGAAGAAGAAGAAGAGAGAAGAAGAAGAAGAAGAAGAGAGAGAGAGATAAGAAGAAGAAGAGAAGAGAAGATAGAAGAAAGAAGAGAAGAGGAAGAGGGAGAGAAGAAGAAGAAGAAGGAAAGCAGAAAAGAAGAAGAAGAAGAAGAAGAAGAATGAAGAAGAAAGAGGGACAAAAGAAGAAGAAGAAGGGAGAAGGCAAGTGGAGGAAGGAAGGAGGAGAGGAGGAGGAGGAAGGTGAAGCGATGAAGAGAGGGAAGGAAGCGAGCAGAGGAGGAGGAGGGGGGTGTGGACAGGAGGAGGTAGGACGGAGGAGGAGGAGAGAGGAGGAGTCGAGTGAGAAGGTAGAAAGCGGAGGATTGGAGGCGGAGGACGGAGCGAGTGAGGAAGGAGTGCGAGTAGAGAGGCGAGACGCGGATAGAGGATGCGAGATAGGAGTGCATCTGCGCAGGGCAGGGATGAGCATGTAGGGCAGGATGGAGCCGGAGGAGGAGGAGGAGGAGGTTAGGAGCAGCCTAAGCAGCAGCCTGAGAAGCATGGAGGAGAGCAGGAGGTAGGAGGATGGTAGGAGTTCAGGGAGGGAGGAGCAGCGTACGAAGGCCAGCAGGAAAGAAGGACCACATACATTGCAGTTTTAGCATACCGGTCAATCATCGCACCCTTTGATTAAGATGATGCTCAGATGGCAATTGTTTTTTACAGTTACCTCTTTCATTTTTCTAAGTTCTTTGCTAAGAATGTCGGTAGATGAATGTCGGTAGATGATGTTCTTTTTATGCTAGACTGAATTGACTCTTTGTTCAAGCAACGTTTTTCTAAATGCCCGATCGTGTATCTTCCAAGTTATGGCTCTGTGGCCGAGTGGTCAGAATGTTTGACCTGCAGTCGCTTGTGACCAGCGGGTGCGGCGTTTGCAGTGCGCGGATCCTGAAGTTGCATCCTTGAGCAAGGTGCTTTATTCGCATTGCTTCTCCCCACCCAGGAGTAAAACGGGTACCTGTGAAGGCCAAGCTGGAAAATTGTGAAAGCTTACTTCGGCGAGTTCATCCGCAACACTGTTGCTTTCTCCCTAGGAAGTTGGGGTGGTGATAGAGTGATAAAAATGGGTATCCCGATGACCAGAGGGTAAAAGTAAGCGGTTTGAGCATCTATCAATGGGTGGAAAGTTGCAATATAAAAAGAGCATCTTTATTCCGTTGTTCTGGCGGAGAATAAGAACCTTTTTATTAGAACATTTGCTACGAGCAAAACAGAAAGAGAGGGGAGACTGACTGACAACAGACAAAGGGCAGGTTTGGGGGAAATAAGCATGGCAGGGGTTGCATAATTAAGTTAGACAGGTGAATTAGTAATCTAGCAGGCAGGTAAGTATGCAATCAGGTATGTATGTAGGCAAGCAGGCATGTAGATAGGTGTGTAGTCAGGCAGGATGGTATGCAGGCAGGTAGGTACATATACACCTGTATGTAGGCAAGCAGGCAGGATAATTTGTAGATAGGCAGGCACGTATGTATGTAGGCAGGCAGGTAGGCAAGCAGGCAGTCAGACAGGCAGGCAGGCAGGCAGGCATGTATGTATGTGTGTAGGCAGGCAGGCAGGCAGTTACGTATACACATGTGTGTAGGCAGGCAGGCAGGCAGGCAGGTATGTATGTAGGCACTCAGGTAGTTACGTATACACATGTGTGAAGGCAGGCAGGCAGGCAGGCAGGTATGTATGAATGTAGGTAGATATGCATGTAGGCAGGCAGGCAGGCAGGCAGACAGTCAGGCAGGTATGTATGTAAGCAGACCGGCAGGTATGTATGTAGGCAGGCAGGTATGTATGTAGGCAGGCAGGTAGGCAAGCAGGCAGTCAGACAGGCAGGCAGGCAGGCATGTATGTATGTGTGTAGGCAGGCAGGCAGGCAGTTACGTATACACATGTGTGTAGGCAGGCAGGCAGGCAGGCAGGTATGTATGTAGGCACTCAGGTAGTTACGTATACACATGTGTGAAGGCAGGCAGGCAGGCAGGTATGTATGAATGTAGATAGATATGCATGTAGGCAGGCAGGCAGGCAGGCAGGCAGGCAGACAGTCAGGCAGGTATGTATGTAAGCAGACCGGCAGGTATGTATGTAGGCAGGCAGGTATGTATGTAGGCAGGCAGGCAGGCAGGATCGTATATAAGCAGACAGGCAGGCTGGTATATAAGTAGGCAGGCAGGATGGTATGTAGGCAGGCAGATGGTATGTAGGCAGGCAGGATGGTATGTAGGCAGGCAGGGAGAATTTTATGTAGGCAGGCAGGCTGGTATATAAGTAGGCAGGCAGGCTGGTAGGCAGGCAGGATGGTATGTAGGCAGGTAGGTAGGTAGATTGGTATGTAGGCAGGCAGGATGGTATGTAGGCAGGCAGGTAGGTAGATTGGTATGTAGGCAGGCAGGATGGTATGTAGGCAGGCAGGCAGGCAGGATGGTATGTAGGCAGGCAGGATGGTATGTAGGCAGGCAGGCAGGTAGGTACGTAAGCAGGCAGGCAGGCAGGCAGGATGGTATGTAGGCAGACAGGCAGGTATATAAGCAGGCAGGCAGGCAGGATGGTATGTAGGCAGGCAGGATGGTATGTAGGCAGGCAGGATGGTATTTAGGCAGTCAGGGTGGTATGTAGGCAGGCACGTGAGCGGGTGAAAAAGTAGATACAGGCACATAGTTAGGGATATTCGGAGGAAAAGGAGAAAGGTAGGTTGGCAGACGAGTAAGAAGGAAGGAAGGAAGGAAGGTGGGTGGGTAGGTAGGTGGGTAGGTGGGTTGGTAGGAAGGACGGTACTTACGTACGTAGCTACGTAGGTAGGTAGGTATGTAGGTAGATAGGCATGTAGGTAGGTAGTTACATAGGTGCGTCATGTAGGTACATAGGTTTTTAAGTGCGTAGGTGCGTAGCTACGTAGCTAGGTAAGTAGGTATTTAGGTATGTAGGTGCGCACATAGGTAGGGTTTTATAGGTAGAGAGGTAGGTAAGTAAGCCGGCAGATAAGTAGATAGGTAGTTAGGTAAGTAAGCAGATAGGCAGGTAGATACGTAGGTAGGCATATAGGTAGGTAGAGGGGTAGGTATGTAGGTAGGTGAGTAAGTAGGTAGGTATGTAGGTAGGTGAGTAAGTAGGTAGGTATGTAGGTAGACAGGTATACAAGTAGGGAGGTAGGTAGGCAGGCAAGCAGACACACATACAGGCATGCATGCAGGCAGGCAGTAGGTAGGTAGGTGGGTAGGTGGGTAGGTAGGTAGGTAGGTAGGTAGGTAGGTAGGTAGGTAGGTAGGTAGGTAGGTAGGTAGGTAGGTATGTAGGTAGGTAGGTAGGTAGGTAGGTAGGTTGGTAGGAAGGAAGGAAGGTAAGTAGGTAGGTAGGTAGGTAGGTAGGTAGGTAGGTAGGTAGGTAGGTAGGTGGGTAGGTAGGTGGGTTAGGTGGGTGGGTGGGTGAGTGGGTGGATAGGTAGGTAGGTAGATAGGTAGGTGGGTGGGCAGGTAGGTAGGTAGGTAGCAAATAGGTAGCTCGGTAGATAGCTAGATCGGTAGATAGCTAGATTGGTAGCTAGGTGGGTAGATTATTGTCACACTAGTTGTGTCTTGCGTTCCTTTAACCTCAGTTGTACGCAAACCTACGTTCATTCCTGTTGCATGAATATTTTGCTTTTTTGGGGGTTGGTATTATGTAAATTCATTTCGGTGATTTCCGCACCTGGTCTCCAAAGGGCAGAATCTGGTGAGTGTCCCATGGAATGCTGCCACGCCCAAAAATTTTCCGAATGCCTGCATTTGAGTCGGGCCGTCTGGCATTTGTTACGCCTCTCTTGCTACACGCTCCACAGAAATGATGGTATGAAATTAAGGATCTTTGTAATAGCACTTAACTTTAAGGAATTGCTCTTGTCGCAAAAATTGCAGGAAATGTATTGAAATAAAAATAAAGTCCCGAACTCCGTCGGTGCGTGCACATGTTTTTTGTGCATTTTGCTGCAAAATCGTTAGAGTATAGTCCTTTTTAGCATCAATGCAGAGATTATTCACAACATTTATAGATTGTGAACTATCTTTCCCCTCTGCTTTGACTTGAACTGCAGAGAAATGAAGCGAGTGAGGAAAGAATAGGAAAAAGGGAGAACATAAGGAGCAAGACTGCAGAGTTTGAAGAATAGGAGAACGTGTCAGCGCTGAGCTTGTATATGTGGAGATTCTATTGCCCTCTGTATAATGAATGACTGGAAGAAGATTTACGGCTTATCATTCTTTGTAGGCTGTGTAAGGCCACTTTCCATGAAACTCATTAGAGCTGAGATATTTAAATCCAGATTCTTCCCGTCCCAGGGATAGAACCACGGCACTGCGCCTCGCAGAGCTGAGATATTTAAATCAGATTCTTCCCGTCCCAGGGATAGAACCACGGCACTGCGCCTCGCAGAGCTGAGATATTTAAATCCAGATTCTTCCCGTCCCAGGGATAGAACCACGGCACTGCGCCTCGCACATCGTCCAACCCCAAAGCATGCTCGCCCATCTCCTCGCTAGAGCTGGTTAGAGTAGGAGCAAATCAGGTATCGATCTGCCTAATTAAATCGCCGTTTACCAATCTTCTAGGAAAATGCGGTGGGTATATTCCTACCCCCAACTTCACAATGATCCTTCTGTGTAGTTTTATGATTTTGGTAGCCTTTCTGTATTGTGGTTTAGCGGCTAGCCATAATCTTAGCCAATAATTCTTTTGATTGCGTGTGTGTTTGGTAATTCCTTTCAACTGAAGATTTGATTTCGTTCAACAGGACTGGTATCAACTGTTGAAATAAACTTGTACTCTTTTCCGATAGAAAGGTGCAAGGAATTTTCATCTTCGTCAAGATGTTGTGGGAATTGTTGTAGGGATTTTTTTTTGGCCTTAAACAGAGATAAATTCCGAGTGGCATTGTTTAGGTTGGGCGGAATTCTAAGTTCTTTTGTTGTAATAAAGACAAGTTTTCAGTAATGTAAGAAAATGATTTTGTTTGCGGTACAGAAATGAAAGCATCCAACTTTCACATTGCACAAAAAATATACGTATACTACACTCAATTTAACCATGCAAGTGAAATTCTCTGTTATTAATAGTCTTCATCATAATTGTTAGAATTCTTACGTGCCCATTTAAGCAGGTTTGTAGATAAGTGCCAAAAGTTCAGGGCAGGTAGGTAGACAAGCAGTAAATCAGGAAGAAGTCCGGCAGGATGCTTGAGTTGTGGGTGTAACCATAGCAGCAACACACAAAAAAGAATGCGGATGTGGTTAGACTGAACAAAGACACTATCTAACGGGACCGCCAGCTTCTGCAGTTTTGACGCGAGTTGTCATTTGGCCTCTCGTGACGTTTTGACGTTCGTGGGAACATCACTTCCGGTAGAATGAAAGCTACAGTGGACTAGTAATAATCGTGTTTTCATATAGTAGTGTCTTTCATGTGTATCTGCATTTAATTCATTCGAAGATTGAAAGAAAGTAGTGTATTACTTTCATAATCAAAGACACTTTGAGCGTAATGAAGCAAGAATTCATAATCGATTAATTGTTTTACATTTGTCAGACCAGTGCGGGAATGTGCGCGTGATTTTTCAGTATTGCCGTTCGTTTTATTGGATTAGTTTAGGTGCTGTACTTGTCATCAAGAAGTATTCTACAGACTGAGAAATTGATATTATGAGTTAGTGAGCTTTCATCGGAGAGCGAACAGCGCAGCTATTGTAAAATAGTAGCTCACCGGAAGTGATGTTCTCGCGAATCACTTACCTCTCTCGCAATTCGGCAAAAGCTGGCGGTCCCGTTAGATAGTGTCTTTGGACTGAACAACACGTCATCGTTTTTCATGTGTAGCTGGAGCAAACCCACTCATGCAGGCAAGAAGTACTAGAACAGTTATGTAACGCACCACGACCTTCGCTTTTAACATTTTGCTTTGTTCAATGCTTCATACTTGTTTTCAGCGGCTATAAACACACTCGTTTCCTTAAATGACTGTTCCATGGGAGGAAAACTTTCTTGCATTACCACAAAAACTTAAGATGGCGTTGCACGAAGTCTAAAAAGTGTAACCTGGAACCAAAAATAAAAGCATGCGGTCGAGTGGCTACAGCGTTTGACCTGCAGTCGCCTGCGACTAACTGGTGCGACGTTCGAACCTGCACAACTCCCGCAGTTGCAACCTTGAGCAAGGTGATCGACTCAAGTTGTTTCTCCCCACCCAGGAGTAAAACGGATACCTGTGAGGTCTGAGCTGCAAAATTGTGAGAAAAGGCTAACACACCTTGCCGCGTTTATCCGCAGCCTGGTTCTTTGCTCCTCAGAGAGTTCAAAGTTTAATGATGTTGGAATGTCATCAATGGCCAGGGGGTTAAAGGTGTGCAGTTTGAGTACCCATAAACAGAAAAAAAGTTGCAACATACAAAGCCACCTTTACCGTAGGAATTACAATCAGAAACATGAGTGGCAGTTGCGGTGCACAAGTGTTTCAGCGCCCAACGCCATTTCCACGCCTACATTGCAGTGGAGGTGCGTACGTGAAAGCGAACGAGAGAGAGAACGAACGAACGAATAAATTTATTGAATAGGCCACCGGCCCCTTTCAAGTGTACAGTGTCAGTACATGTCATCATATTTCCAAGTATACAGTGTCAATATATTTCAAGTGCACAGTGTCAATACATGTCAATCAATACACTCAAGAGAAAATCTATCTAGCAGATATAAAAGCTGTCCCGCTCCGCAGACTCAAGCACGTTTTGTCTACGGAGAGAGAAAGAGAGAGAGAGAGAGGGGGGGGAGAGGGAGAGAGAGAGAGAGAGAGAGAGAGAGAGAGAGAGAGAGAGAGAGAGAGAGAGAGAGAGAGAGAGAGAGAGAGAGAGAGAGAGAGAGAGAGGAAGAAAGGGAGAGACGGAGAGAGGAAGAGACGGAGAGAGGGAGAGAGAGAGAGAGAGAGAGAGAGAGAGAGAGAGAGAGAGAGAGAGGAAGAAAGGGAGAGACGGAGAGAGGGAGAGAGAGAGAGTAAAGGAAATCGTGTGAAGCAGTCAGGATAGTAGTTTTCTTGCAAATGTACATGTGGGGTTGCTCAAAGGGGTGGGAGGTGAGACAGCAGTGAGAAAAAAGTGGGTGTAGGCTCGGGAGGAACTGGGGGCACCGGAGGGAGGGCCTGGGGGTATGGGGGTGGTTTGGGGACTGGAAGAGAGGGGGAGGGAAGTTGTAAGGAAGGGAGAGAGGGAAGTCGTTGTTGGGAAAGAGGCATGACCTATTCATCTAATGGCTGGAAGGCGTTGTTAGAAAGCTACACCCGCTTCCCATCTCACCGCCTCAACTCTTCTCGTCATCGAAGGCGGAGCGAACGCAGACCGCATTAGCAGTTCCTGAAGACGAATGCAAAGGGTAAGGAGTGAGCGATGGGGCGCCAGGGAAGAGGAGGAGAGAAAAGAAAGGCGAATGGAGGGAGGGAAACATGGAGGTAGAAAGGAGAGCTTTTCACGAAACATTAGCTTCTGCCTTGTGGCGAAACTCTCTCCCGCCACCGCCGCGGACAGGTGGTGGTGAGATGTTGGAAAACCTTTTATGTCTTTTTTCCTCCTTCCCCCACCCTGCTTATCCTCCACTAGGGCCTGCGTTCATGGCATTCAGCCATTATCCCTACCCGTGATATTACGGGTGGCTATGGTTTTGCACGTGGGAGAGGGCGAGTCAAGCACTGTGCCGACACAATGGAAGGAAGAGAAGGAAAACAACGGTAAAAGAAATAGCAGTTTGTTTATGTTTACGGATGAGAGGAGAATGCAATAACGAAATCTCGTGCACGTTAGATTTGCATGCCGCTTTGCATTCATTTAGATCTTCTGCACAGGTGTATATACAAACAAAAATATCATGCATCTATGATGCACCGCACAAAGAAAGTTCATGACCTCATGAAGTTACAGGTAAACTGTTTTTTCACTGTATCTGGGATCTGTCGTAATCTTTATTCTTGAAATCTGACGAGCATGTTGAGGGGCAGTTTTAATTTGGATTCTTAACGCCGATACAAACTTCATTCCAGGCTTCGTCCATGTGGAGATAGCTGTCAAAGTTTTCATCATACGCACATTTATGCACAGGCCGAAAGGAATTTGAATGATTTATTATAACGTTTTATAGAGTTCGTTTGGAAAAATAATACATCATATAGTTTCAAATACATGCTATCAAACTTGTCTCAAATATTTCATATCCACATCCGGAGAGAATTTTTTTGTTTTATTCCGGCTACAACAACTTTGATGGCTCTGACGTCATCTGCTTAGAAACTGACGTCTCTCCATGAACACAATGATGGATTCATTTCCGCTGTTTCATTACGTTCATTGTTTGATTGGTTGGTTGGTTGGTTAATTGGTTGGTTGGTTGGTTGGTTAATTGGTTGGTTGGTTGGTTGGTTGGTTGGTTGGTTGGTTGGTTGGTTGGTTGGTTGGTTGGTTAATTGGTTGGTTGGTTGGTTGGTTGTTTGGTTGTTGGTTGGTTGGTTGGTTGGTTGGTTGGTTGGTTGTTTGGTTGTTGGTTGGTTGGTTGGTTGGTTGGCTTATAGGAAGTTTTGTGGACACTGGTCAACATCGGTTTAGGCAGAGGAGCTAAGGAAGATATCTTCGGGAATAAAAGCTCACTAGACCAGTTACTTTCATTACTTATATCACTATGTTTATTCAAAGATGACAATTAACAATTTGATTTAGCTGTTACCAGAAGTGGAACGTCGCATAATGGACAATGAACAACAGACGTATTTGCGACGTTCTAGTGCACATTATATATGCTTTGCAACATCTGTCTTACCGATCCTTGAGTTCTGTATAGAATATTGCAGTCTTTAATTGATTTTCAATGTGGTTTATCCTCAGATCTTCAAGCAATACACAAGATCCCAAAAATGGTTCTCGCCACCATTTTCCCAACAGCATGGACACTTCGAATCCTGCGTAACAGTTTATAACAATTATTATTGATTTTCAGGTTGCTGATGCCAAACCATAGGCGTGCTTAGGCATAGCGGAATGCTTTATCGTTACAACAGATTTTAATTATACTTCGACCCGAAATAAGTTTTTGAAGGAGAGAGAGAGCGCGCGCGCGAGCGAGCGAGCGAGCGAGAGAGAGAGAGAGAGAGAGAGAGAGAGAGAGAGAGAGAGAGAGAGAGAGAGAGAGAGAGAGAGAGCGAGAAAGAGAGACAGACAGACAGACAGACAGACAGACAGACAGACAGACAGACAGACAGACAGACAGACAGACAGACAGACAGACAGACACACATACACACAGACACACAGACACACAGACACACAGACACACAGACACACAAAGAAACACACACACAGACAGACAGACAGACAGACACACAGACAGACAGACAGACAGACAGACAGACAGACAGACAGACAGACAGACAGACAGACAGACAGACAGACAGACAGACAGACAGACAGACAGACAGACAGACAGACAGACAGACAGACAGACAGACAGACAGACACACAGACACACAGACACACAGACACACAAAGAAACACACAGACAGACAAACAAACACACAGACAGACAGACAAACACACAGATTGACAGACAGACAGACACACAGACACACAGATAAACACACAGATTGACAGACAGACAAACAAACACACAGACAGACAGACAAACACACAGATTGACAGACATACAAACAAACACACAGAGAGACAGACAAACACACAGATTGACAGACAGACAAACACACACACAGACAGACAGACAAATACACATATTGACAGACAGACAAACACACAGACAGACAAATGCACAGATTGACAGACAAGAAGACCTATTGGAGGGAGGAAAAGGGGAAGGAAGAAGGGAGGGGACGAGGAGAGAAGCGGGAAACTTAAGGGTGGCACAAAGGGATGGGTGGATGATGTAGGGTAAAGTTGGAAGCCTGCAGTTTGAACGGATGAGTTGGGAATGGATGAACAGACAGGCAGACAAAGATCTGCAACGTGACGCTGTGCAATGCAAACTCAAAGGAAGATGGGGAAGGGGGGCTGGGGGGGGGGGGGGGGGGGGGGGGGGGGGGGGGAGCTGAGGAAAGAAGCAGACAGGTTCCACCCTTAAGATGCACAGACAAGCCGACGGGTGAGTGATTCTGCAGCAATGCATGCAAGGAATGGTTAGATCCCATTCAGGGTGGAGAGAAGAGCGCAATGGTGGGCTGGGGAGGGGTACCCGACCAGCCGCTCCAGCTACCCAGAAGAGGAGCTGCTATAGCGGGGTGGGCGTGCCGCAGACCAGCACCCCGGGTGTGAATTTTCAGCTCCAGCCACGCCCTCCACCCGGGCACACGTCCTGAGTTTTTGATTTCCTCCATTCATTTTCATTGCCCCTCGCCATGCCGTCTCCCCTGCAGTCTAATCCTCGGCGTCTCTCGCGAGATCTCGTGCCTCACGTGACTCGCACGTGGCTCCCTTGTCACCTTGACAACCAGGGAAAGCTGGGAAGGAAAGCGGGACGAGAGATGCGTAGGGGGTGGGGTGTCATGAAAAATATGAGGGAGAAGTGGAGTGAGAGGTGGGGGAGGGGAGGGGGAAGGGGGGGGAGGGGGAAGGGGACGATGGGGACGCTTGAGGGATTCCAAAATGAAAAAGAAAAAAAAGAGACCTTAAAAAATCTGCACAAGAAAAGAGAAGTAATGTTTGGAAATGGGGAGGGGAGAGAAGAGTGCAGATGAAAAAAAGGGGGAGGAGAAGTAGGACGGAATTGAAGAGTGGGGGGTGAGGGGATAAGGATGGTTTGGAAGGGGCGGATAGGAGGAGCAAAAGAAAAAAAAATCAGTAGCGTCACATTTTAGCGTCGGCGTCCTACTTTTCGAGGGGCGCTGTGGTTTTATTATTAGAGTTTTATCTTGAACGATTAATTGTTTTATGACGAAAGCTAGCAATTGCGTCGTAATTCATTGCTTCCGAAACGCTTAAACCAAACCGAAGTTCTCTGGATTTTGCAATTTATGCACAATCTGAAGTGGACAAAACCATAAGAAATGGAAATAACGAAAACAAAGAGTGAGTTACAACAGCCCGTTTCTGTATGCTCAACTTTCATTGATTGCTTTTCAGTTTCAGTGTATCTGTTTGCTCCGCTTATTGCAACGTAATAATCCAATGTTGGCCTCTATGCCAGAATCTCCAGAAAGCTGAAAATCAAAAACAAAACCGAACGTTTTGAAAATCCGTGACCTCCTTTATCACGATATTTCCGCATCATGCACAAACAGTGACTCTTTACTATACATGTATTGGAGACAGTTTTGACAAATGTCCAGAGCACAATATATGCTTGTAGTCACCCTAATAAAAGCAACATTTTAGTCACTGTTTATGCATGGCAAGCGTGACTAGGCACGGCAGAGGCTCATGCCAATTCTATCAAGCGTGGACCTTATTTTTGCAGTCAAATCCCTTCAACATCCTTTGAAAGAAGCATCACCGCAGCTCACACTTTCTTGCAAGCATTTGTGATTACCTGAGTCCGCATGATCATTGCCATCTTCATTCAGGCGTATTTCCTGTGGGTTGGGGGTAAGAATAGACATCCCGCGCCTCTCTACGCGATTCGTGAAGGTCGTATCACACGAGGCGATTCCACACGTTCCACACCGATGCTCCTAGCGTGCGTCACTGTGGCAGCCAATAGCGGCTCGCAAGAGCGTCAGTGGTGCTCTGCGATTGGAAGATATTTTTGTCGTGCGGCTAGCGTCAGCGTGGAACGTGTGAAATCGCCTCGTCTTAGGAGGCGTATAACCAGGAAAGTCGAGACTTGACCAGCTCTAACTTTAACTAGTTCTAGTGAGTTTCGTGATCAACGACCCTACAAAACCTAAAAGAACGATAGGCTGTAAAACTGTCGTCGTCGTCATCGTCATCATCGTCGTCGTCGTCGTCGTCGTCGTCATCTATTTGCCGGATGTCAAAGCGACCCGGGCATCGCGAGATGATCATCATGATAATCCCTCACGCGTCACTACGCTTCTTCTGCATCCTATTGCGAGCTTCGAATTTTGCACATGGCACAGTTGGATGTATCATTCTGGCGCTAATTTAAGTTACTTGATGAAATGTGTTTCAAATCCATCACCATCGGCTGCCGCCTATATATAGATCTACGTCGTCTTTCGTCTATTCGAGATTCAATGTGGAGTTGTCCTTAACACTGGCTGCCTGACCCTCGAGATACATCGCTGTCAACGCCTGCAAGATGTCAGGTTTAGATGGCACCAGGCCGCAGCATTGTAAGTACCGGCCACACCTGTACGTGTGTTGGAATGAATAAATCAATGAATGAACAAATGAATGGATGAACCAACGAACGAATGTATGATTCAATGTATGAATGAATGAGGCTTTACGGCCTATAAGCTTTTGTAGGCTATGTAAAGCCATTGACAACAAATTCAATAGAGCCAGCCAAGGTGAAAGTAATTCGTCTCAATTTCAGAAGATATTCACCTTTTATGAATCGATTCGGCTGACGTCACACCAAGTTTGCGCCCAACATGTTGGCGTCTCGAAAACTCGATTCCACAACAATGTTTCGAATCATATCGCACGGCTCACTGCACTGTTGTTCGGGCACCTCACTGGAAGTCTGTCGTATGAGGGCACCTCACTGGAAGTATGTCGTATGAGGGCACCTCACTGGAAGCCTGTCGTATGAGGGCACCTCACTGGAAGCCTGTCGTATGAGGGCACCTCACTGGAAGCCTGTCGTATGAGGGCACCTCACTGGAAGTCTGTCGTATGAGGGCACCTCACTGGAAGTCTGTCGTATGAGGGCACCTCACTGGAAGCCTGTCGTATGAGGGCACCTCACTGGAAGTCTGTCGTATGAGGGCACCTCACTGGAAGTCTGTCGTATGAGGGCACCTCACTGGAAGCCTGTCGTATGAGGGCACTCACTGGAAGCCTGTCGTATGAGGGCACCTCACTGGAAGTCTGTCGTATGAGGGCACTCACTGGAAGTCTGTCGTATGAGGGCACCTCACTGGAAGCCTGTCGTATGAGGGCACCTCACTGGAAGCCTGTCGTATGAGGGCACCTCACTGGAAGTCCTGTCGTATGAGGGCACCTCACTGGAAGCCTGTCGTATGAGGGCACCTCACTGGAAGCCTGTCGTATGAGGGCACCTCACTGGAAGTCTGTCGTATGAGGGCACCTCACTGGAAGTCTGTCGTATGAGGGCACCTCACTGGAAGTCTGTCGTATGAGGGCACCTCACTGGAAGCCTGTCGTATGAGGGCACCTCACTGGAAGTCTGTCGTATGAGGGCACCTCACTGGAAGCCTGTCGTATGAGGGCACCTCACTGGAAGTCTGTCGTATGAGGGCACCTCACTGGAAGCCTGTCGTATGAGGGCACCTCACTGGAAGTCTGTCGTATGAGGGCACCTCACTGGAAGTCTGTCGTATGAGGGCACCTCACTGGAAGCCTGTCGTATGAGGGCACCTCACTGGAAGCCTGTCGTATGAGGGCACCTCACTGGAAGTCTGTCGTATGAGGGCACCTCACTGGAAGTCTGTCGTATGAGGGCACCTCACTGGAAGCCTGTCGTATGAGGGCACCTCACTGGAAGCCTGTCGTATGAGGGCACCTCACTGGAAGCCTGTCGTATGAGGGCACCTCACTGGAAGCCTGTCGTATGAGGGCACCTCACTGGAAGCCTGTCGTATGAGGGCACCTCACTGGAAGTCTGTCGTATGACAGCGTGACTTGTAGCGTCCTTTCCGTTTACTCGCGACGCCGAGTTGCTTCAAAATATCTGCAAATAGACCGCCAAGAAGCGGCTGTTTATGCCCTGTTTTTAAATTCCTTCAAATGACAATCCCAGACTGATTGGCTGGTCCATATATACTGTATAATTTTGTGGCTATTGAACGAAAATTTTTCTCTAAGTTCAATCTAGCGACGGCTCCTGTTCATTTCTTGGTTGCCAAAGTTGTTGTGAGCTATCATGGTTTCGCGAATTTCATAGATCGATATCGCGAACATGTTGCGAAAAGCTAGAGCAGGCCCTAGCTCTCACAACACGAGAAAAACATGTTTTGAAAACATTGTAGGGAGTCATAACACACACCAAACAAACATGTTTTGAAAACATTGTTGGGAGTCATAACACACACCAAACAAACATGTTTTGAAAACATTGTTGGGAGTCATAACACACACCAAACAAACATGTTTTGAAAACATTGTTGGGAGTCATAACACACACCAAACAAACATGTTTTGAAAACATTGTTGGGAGTCATAACACACACCAAACAAACATGTTTTGGTCGGGATGCAAACGAAAAAAGGGTTCTACCAGGAGTATGAAAAGGAAGGAGAGAAGACCAAAAAAAGAGAGGGAGAAAAGGGGAGAAGGAAGGGGGGAGGAGGGGAGAAAGTGAAAAGGAGGGGGGGGGGAGGGAGTGGGGAGAAGTTTAGGAGGGAAGTGGGGGTAGGAGAAATAGAAAAAGGGTAGGAAGGAGGGGAGGTGTAAAAGAGGGTCAGAAGGGGGTTTATTTTTGAATAAAAGGACCCGGGACGCGCGTTTCTCCCCGGTGGGTAGTTTCCCCTCTGGTCATAGTTGTGTACAGAACCAACGATCTCACAGATGAGTGGCTTTGATCGTCGCTATTGCATCAATGAGGTGCCAGCAGCCAGCTGCCAAACTATAGTCTCACAAGGAGACACGATGATGGGTTGTCGCTTCAGTTGCCTGCCCGACAGGGTAGACATCTGAGAAGTATAACCGAGGCTCACAGAACTGAAGCAAAAACAAAGATCCCCACACAAATAAGCCGAAAGCAAGGGCGACAAACTACAAAACAAAGCCAATACCACGAAAAAAATGGGCGGGAGGGAGCTGGGGGAGGTTTTGTCGTGTCGGAGCCTCGTGGGGCCGGGGGGGGCGGGGGGGGGTGGGTGGTTTCAGTGCTCAACCGAAACGTGCAAGCGGGGGGGTGGGTGGGGGTGGGGGGTGGGGTGGGGGGAAACGACCCTATAGGAGCGCTTGGAGCTCAGCCGAAACCTGAAAGCGGGGGGGTGGGGGGGGGGGAGGGGGAGTTTTCACTGCAAAATTTTCCAATCTAGCGCATTCTGATGGTGATCATTACCACTTTCAGGCAGCACATTTTCTTACTAATAAAAAATATTTTTTGTGTGTTTTTTTTTAACAAATTTTTTTCTGTTGGGGGGGTTTCCGGAAACCCGGAAACCCCCCCGTCCGCCCCTGGCTATGAACTTGTTTAAACCATCATGTTGGTATGCTAATTTGGGTAATCTGGAGTCTTCCATGTTCAATAGTTTCAGCAATATTTCTATGATCTCAATTTCACATTGATATGCAGAGGATACCTTCCAGTCTCCCTATATACCATGTTATTTGGTGTCTTGATACTCACATTTAAGAACATTTTCAAGGCATACATATGTACATTTTCAATCACTTCACAGTCTCCTAGACCCCATATCTCAGATGAGTATAAGAGAATCGGTTGTATCTGTGCATCAAGCATCTTAAAGAAAACATGGGAGGACACAAAGTCTAATTTGCGTATAAAATGAAGAATTTGCATCACCCCTGCCTAGCCTCTGTCCGCCAGATTTCTTAAAGCAGTATTTGAACACAGTTTTGTGGAATACATCATGCCCAAGTACTATATTCATTTGTTATCTCGAGACTCTCTGTTCCCAGTGACCATTTTTCATGTCTTGCAACATGCCCTCCCAATCAGAAAATAACAACTTTTGTTTTGACAGGATAAACTAATCCAAGCTCATCTGCTTTATCTATGAGGACAGATATATTTGATTCTGTAAGCCAACAACCAAGTCTGCTATCAATGCAACATCATCTGCAAACAAGAGCAGGTACAATTGGTCAGTGTTGGGCAAGAACTGTACACTGTGTTTACCCGACTTCTTAACCTTTTTTGTAATTTCGTTCATTATGTAACAAAAAATTATCGGACTCAAATTGCAGCCCTGTTCAATGCTGTGTTCTGAAGTATTTTTAGCATATTACCCACAATACCATAGTTTTCGAGGACTCTCCACAAAACATTTCTATTTACACTGTCAAAAGCACGCTTAAAATCAACAAAAGTTACATACAGTTTTTTTCTTTCTATGTAGGTATCTTTCTACCTCAGAATGCAAAGTAAAGATATTATCAATGGTTGAATAACCACAGTGAAAGCCGGCTTGTTCAGAGGACTCTGCAATCAATTTGTTCACCTCCCCCCCATAGCTGTAGTCATTGGCTCAGTATACTAGAAAACAGTTTGCTGAAAACACTAAGAAGTGATATCCCTCGGTAGTTTTCAGGGTTTCCAATCGCTCTTGTTTTGTATGAATGAATGAACGAATGAATGAACGAATGAAAACTTAACAAACACATGATTAATATCTCTAATCAAAACTGATATGGCTACATATAAAAAATGAGTATTCCAATGATAATCCCAATACAAATATTCCACACATTATTTTCACACTTTCATCAACAGGAACTCAGAGCTCATACTGTTACAAGACACATATGTATAAGCACACATATGGTTCTACACACACACACACACACACACACACACACACAAACACACACACATGCATGCATGCATGCAAGCAAGCAAGCACATGCACCGTGTAGGAATAAAGAGAGATCCATTAGTGATAACGATCCTCAGATATGGTAGTGATCGAGAGGTGGTAAAACATATTTTAATGTTTATCTCCTTTTTTTCGGAGGTGGGTGAGGGATAAGTGCAGAATACATAATTACATTGCAATCAAGGCTCAAGCCTCAAGGCAAAATAGTTGCTGGCATTCACTTTCCTCAATCAATGACATTGAAATGTGAAACCGATAAGTCATAGCTACTTTTTCATGATACAACCATATAAAAATGCTCCGGGTTCCGAATAAGCACCTCAGACACCCTCTATTTTGCAAATTAGTCCAATGATTTCGGAACCTGGAAATTCGTCGATTTCGTTTTTCGATCATCGACGATTCGATGTTCTCACAATCGCAACTTTGTTATATTCCTTTTCCCGAGATAAAAGAAAGCAACAACAATAACAATAAAAACACGGGAGATTCACAATAATGCGAAACTGCAAGGAATTACATATCGACCAAGAGCCGATTACCTTGTCAGCAAAGAAAGAGGGTTTACAAGGCTAGAAGTGTTTGGTCCGCCATGTTTGATATTAGTTTACCTTAGAGTTGCTGACGTCAGAAGTTGTTGGTCGGTTTTTATCTTGCGATGTTATTTTATATAGATATACTTTTTGATATTCTGGTGATATATTGTATCTGTTTATGATTAGCAATGTCAATATAAAAGGTGTGTCTAAATCGAAAAGG
The DNA here is from genome assembly GCA_034096865.1 of Theodoxus fluviatilis. Lineage (NCBI taxonomy): Eukaryota > Metazoa > Mollusca > Gastropoda > Cycloneritida > Neritidae > Theodoxus > Theodoxus fluviatilis. Next base: position 98,694 of record JAWQFJ010025542.1, on the reverse strand, counting down.
GAACACGTCGACATCTCGCCTCCCTTTTCAGAACGAGACCGGGGAGCGTGGTGTAAGACTGCAGTGTAGCCGCACACATCTTTGTGCTTTTTAACCAAATTGGAACCCTATTGAAATCATATTTGACGTTCGTGAGGAGAGATCGTCAGAATGGGTAGTGAGTATGCCTTATTGTATAAATCCTCTTGGTTTATTCATGGAATTTTCGCTCACATACAGTGTTGCTCTTGCTTACGTGGCTGTCATCGCCCGGCCTGTTTTACTGTCATTTGTGAAGTTCAAATCAAACGTGTCATTTTTAAAAGCAAAACGATCATCACTATCTTTGCTTTTCGTTTCAGTCAAATTCTTGGAGTTTATAAAGCCGTTCTGTGCGGTTTTACCGGAGATCTCCAAGCCCGATAGAAGGGTACGTAGAACCATCTGTTGCGTTTCATGGTCACACCTTCCTTCCTAGTACTGTTCTTTACTTCTCGTTCTTTAGCAGAAGTAGCCGTACGTAAATCCGGTTAATGTATTGTATGTGTTCATTTAGTTTCAGTGTCATTCATTGACATGTATGCTTTGTTTTGGGTTTATTTCCATTCATCGTGAGTGCACGCTAATGGAATGTTGAATACGAGATCATACAGTACACCGGGAAACGCGAGTGCAACGTGTATTGCCATCTGCGTGCGCCGTTTTCCAAGAGTGGCATAGTGCTAAGCAATGTTGTGTTTTGTTACACCCTTTGTTTGCTTATCATTGTGTGTGTGTGTGTGTGTGTGTGTGTGTGTGTGTGTGTGTGTGTGTGTGTGTGTGTATACATGATAATAATGCTGAATCTGAGAGAAAATAATATTTGATTTACCTGTGAGAAAAATAGTCAGAATGAACGGGGTTGTAAAACGCTTCCACATTCAAACGTTTCTTAAGATGAGCTTGACAAACGTCGAAACTGAAATATCGCAAGCAGCCATACTTTGAGAAGTATTTTCATGTGGTAGTTAGCTCTCACTGAACCTGTAAATAAGCCGTGATGTGAGGTACCATATGTTTTTTTTTCTTGTACTACGTTGTAGTACAGAGAAGCACATGTTTCAAATCATGATAGTTTATTGCATCAGAATAAATGTTCGTGCAGTCCATAAATTTGTACTGTGGATATGTGCTAAACAAGTCAGGAAAATGTACAAATCTTTGAAGGAGTTCATGTTTTTGTTGTGCTTACCAGTAACCCTCTGTTGATTTGGCAGACAGGGTATTCTAAGTGGTATAACTCAACTGTGTGGGTTTATTATTTATTTTTTGCTTGTGTCTGGTTGCTTATTGTACAAACTTAGGACGTGGATGTGCAATTACAATTTGTGTCATGGTAGTTAAAATGATGGTAAAAAAAGTAGGAAAGTTAATTTGTGGTTAATATCTTTATTTATCTGAACTGGTTTTTGTTTAATGAACAAGTGTGTGTGTGTGTGTGTGTGTGTGTGTGTGTGTGTGTGTGTGTGTGAAAATAACCACAGCACTGACATGTCATGTGATGGACAAATGCTGTTGGGCTGTTTGACTAAATTCTAGCTATTTTTGAATGCATAGCTTTTGGAATAAACATCCCAGTATGTATGCATTTGTCAAGTAATCAATTAGGTATTTGATAATACTTACCTCAACTGCAGTGAGTGGTCATTGTTTTAGACGTTGGCTAAAGGGATCTTCATTGGACTTTTCCAGATCCAGTTCAGGGAGAAGGTGCTATGGACAGCCATCACTCTCTTCATCTTCTTGGTCTGCTGCCAGGTACTGCAAAAGTCTTTCATTATTTTGATACAGTTTAAGGTTTTAATCAAGGTGCTTGACTTCTTGGGGCAAGGTATGACTCATCCTTAGTTTCAAGTGACTAAAGTTATCTGCTGTAATCATTTCCGTTATCACCTTGTGCTACTTGGCTGAAGTAGATTTGTGTGTCCTTTGACAAATCTATCACAGACCATGATTTGGTCATTCCTTTACAGTGACAGAATTGTAAGCAGTACTGTAAAGTCACCTTGGTCCAGTATCTACATGCTTGTCTCTTTGACTGGGAATAGATGTACTGAACATTCTCTTCACAATGACAGAATTGTAAGCAGCACTGTAAAGTCACTTTGGTCCAATATCTACATGCATGTCTCTGTGACTGGGAATATTTACTTAAACATCCTCTTCACAGTGACAGAATTGTAAGCAGCACTGTAGAGTCATTTTGGTCCAATATCTGCATGCATGTCTCTGTGACTGGGAATAGATGTACTGAACATTCTCTTCACAGTGACAGAATTGTAAGCAGCACTGTAAAGTCACCTTGGTCCAGTATATCTACATGCATGTCTCTGTGAACAGAAGGCATCAATGCAAGAACATGTGGGCTGAAGCCATCATCTGTTAACATGCCCTGCAAACTTCAAGGTTTTTCTGATGCCATAATTGTGCCAGTAGCCCTTTCAATACTGGAGTAAATTGGGGTGAGGGATATGCTGTATAATAGACTGTGGACATGTACTCGGGTGACCACAGGATGGAGATTAAAAAATGATGATGATGATAATGATGATGATTATGATGATGATAATGATGATGATGATGATGATCTTTATTTCATCCTCTTTCACTTTCTTGGAGGAAATGTTTTCTTGGGGAATTTCCCCCCTGATCATTGCTGTGCAGGACTCGGTGACCGGTGTAACTCCTTGGTAGGAGTGGCAAAGCAGGTGAAGCACCTTGCCCAAGGATGCAGCTCTAGAATCTGCACAGTTTGGAACATGGCTACTGCTGGCTGCAAGTGACAGTGGGCGAGCGTTCCACCCACTTAACTGCAGCCTCTTACCACTTGCAGTAAATAGAGGATGTGAGACCACTGCCTGTAAGCAGTGAAGAGATATTACACATTGTTTTCTGTTTTTTCCCCTCACAGATCCCTCTTTTCGGAATCATGTCCTCAGACTCTGCAGATCCATTCTACTGGATCCGTGTCATCCTGGCCTCCAACAGAGGTGAGAATAATGAAGGAACTGGACACAATGGCCAGCCCAACATCCACCACGCGCATGTTCATATCGAGAAACGGGAGACAGTCAAACCCTATGTGTTTCACGTGTCCGTAGAATATTACAGTGTTTAGCCCATATCATGCATACAGCCTGATTTAACTCAAAGATTTTGGCTTCACAGCAATCTTGCTAGACTTGGTAGAGGGTATATGAAAGTATAGTGGTCATTCAAGCCTTTCACAGGCAATCCAAAGTTTAAAGAAATTACAAGCATATTTTTGCAATATTTTTGCTCTGTACTTCGTGACCCCCTGTAAAATGATTAGGTTATTGGATTTGATAGGTTGTGTCTTAGATGATAGAGTTGATGATTTTGCTATGGCCATCCATCATCACCACCACTGCCACCGTCATCGTCATCGTCATCATCATCATCATCATCATCATCACCATTACCATCATCACCACTGCCACCATCATTGTCATAATCTACGTAATTTAGGAACTCAAATGAAGTTCAGAGACATTATCCCTGGGTACTTTGGAGAACTTGACTGCACCAGGTAGCATGCCACCAGGTAGTGTGCCACCAGGTAGTGTGTGCCACCAGGTAGTGTGTGCCACCAGGTAGTGTGTGCCACCAGGTAGTGTGTGCCACCAGGTAGTGTGTGCCACCAGGTAGTGTGTGCCACCAGGTAGTGTGTGCCACCAGGTAGTGTGTGCCACCAGGTAGTGTGTGCCACCAGGTAGTGTGTGCCACCAGGTAGTGTGTGCCACCAGGTAGTGTGTGCCACCAGGTAGTGTGTGCCACCAGGTAGTGTGTGCCACCAGGTAGTGTGTGCCACCAGGTAGTGTGTGCCACCAGGTAGTGTGTGCCACCAGGTAGTGTGTGCCTCCAGGTAGTGTGTGCCACCAGGTAGTGTGTGCCACCAGGTAGTGTGTGCCACCAGGTAGTGTGTGCCTCCAGGTAGTGTGTGCCACCAGGTAGTGTGTGCCTCCAGGTAGTGTGTGCCTCCAGGTAGTGTGTGCCACCAGGTAGTGTGTGCCACCAGGTAGTGTGTGCCTCCAGGTAGTGTGTGCCACCAGGTAGTGTGTGCCACCAGGTAGTGTGTGCCACCAGGTAGTGTGTGCCTCCAGGTAGTGTGTGCCACCAGGTAGTGTGTGCCACCAGGTAGTGTGTGCCACCAGGTAGATTGTGCCTCCAGGTAGTGTGTGCCTCCAGGTAGTGTGTGCCACCAGGTAGTGTGTGCCACCAGGTAGTGTGTGCCACCAGGTAGTGTGTGCCACCAGGTAGTGTGTGCCACCAGGTAGTGTGTGCCACCAGGTAGTGTGTGCCTCCAGGTAGTGTGTGCCTCCAGGTAGTGTGTGCCACCAGGTAGTGTGTGCCTCCAGGTAGTGTGTGCCTCCAGGTAGTGTGTGCCACCAGGTAGTGTGTGCCACCAGGTAGTGTGTGCCTCCAGGTAGTGTGTGCCACCAGGTAGTGTGTGCCTCCAGGTAGTGTGTGCCACCAGGTAGTGTGTGCCTCCAGGTAGTGTGTGCCACCAGGTAGTGTGTGCCTCCAGGTAGTGTGTGCCACCAGGTAGTGTGTGCCTCCAGGTAGTGTGTGCCACCAGGTAGTGTGTGCCACCAGGTAGTGTGTGCCACCAGGTAGTGTGTGCCACCAGGTAGTGTGTGCCACCAGGTAGTGTGTGCCACCAGGTAGTGTGTGCCACCAGGTAGTGTGTGCCTCCAGGTAGTGTGTGCCACCAGGTAGTGTGTGCCACCAGGTAGTGTGTGCCACCAGGTAGTGTGTGCCTCCAGGTAGTGTGTGCCACCAGGTAGTGTGTGCCTCCAGGTAGTGTGTGCCTCCAGGTAGTGTGTGCCACCAGGTAGTGTGTGCCTCCAGGTAGTGTGTGCCACCAGGTAGTGTGTGCCTCCAGGTAGTGTGTGCCACCAGGTAGTGTGTGCCTCCAGGTAGTGTGTGCCACCAGGTAGTGTGTGCCTCCAGGTAGTGTGTGCCTCCAGGTAGTGTGTGCCACCAGGTAGTGTGTGCCTCCAGGTAGTGTGTGCCACCAGGTAGTGTGTGCCTCCAGGTAGTGTGTGCCACCAGGTAGTGTGTGCCTCCAGGTAGTGTGTGCCTCCAGGTAGTGTGTGCCACCAGGTAGTGTGTGCCTCCAGGTAGTGTGTGCCTCCAGGTAGTGTGTGCCTCCAGGTAGTGTGTGCCTCCAGGTAGTGTGTGCCACCAGGTAGTGTGTGCCTCCAGGTAGTGTGTGCCACCAGGTAGTGTGTGCCTCCAGGTAGTGTGTGCCACCAGGTAGTGTGTGCCTCCAGGTAGCGTGTGCCACCAGGTAGTGTGTGCCACCAGGTAGTGTGTGCCTCCAGGTAGTGTGTGCCACTAGGTAGTGTGTGCCACCAGGTAGTGTGTGCCACTAGGTAGGGTGCTGCCAGTTAGCGTGCCACTAGGTAGTGTGTGCCACCAGGTAGTGTGTGCCACCAGGTAGTGTGTGCCACCAGGTAGTGTGTGCCACCAGGTAGTGTGTGCCACCAGGTAGTGTGTGCCTCCAGGTAGTGTGTGCCACCAGGTAGTGTGTGCCACCAGGTAGTGTGTGCCTCCAGGTAGTGTGTGCCACCAGGTAGTGTGTGCCTCCAGGTAGTGTGTGCCTCCAGGTAGCGTGTGCCTCCAGGTAGTGTGTGCCTCCAGGTAGTGTGTGCCTCCAGGTAGTGTGTGCCTCCAGGTAGCGTGTGCCTCCAGGTAGTGTGTGCCTCCAGGTAGCGTGTGCCTCCAGGTAGTGTGTGCCTCCAGGTAGTGTGTGCCTCCAGGTAGTGTGTGCCTCCAGGTAGTGTGTGCCACCAGGTAGTGTGTGACACCAGGTAGCGTGTGCCTCCAGGTAGTGTGTGCCTCCAGGTAGTGTGTGCCACCAGGTAGCGTGTGCCACCAGGTAGTGTGTGCCTCCAGGTAGTGTGTGCCTCCAGGTAGTGTGTGCCACCAGGTAGCGTGTGCCTCCAGGTAGTGTGTGCCTCCAGGTAGTGTGTGCCACCAGGTAGTGTGTGCCACCAGGTAGTGTGTGCCACCAGGTAGTGTGTGCCACCAGGTAGTGTGTGCCTCCAGGTAGTGTGTGCCTCCAGGTAGTGTGTGCCACCAGGTAGCGTGTGCCTCCAGGTAGTGTGTGTGCCTCTAGGTAGCGTGTGCCTCCAGGTAGTGTGTGCCTCCAGGTAGTGTGTGCCACCAGGTAGTGTGTGCCACCAGGTAGCGTGTGCCACCAGGTAGTGTGTGCCACCAGGTAGCGTGTGCCTCCAGGTAGTGTGTGCCTCCAGGTAGTGTGTGCCTCCAGGTAGTGTGTGCCACCAGGTAGCGTGTGCCTCCAGGTAGTGTGTGCCTCCAGGTAGTGTGTGCCACCAGGTAGCGTGTGCCTCCAGGTAGTGTGTGCCTCCAGGTACTGTGTGCCACCAGGTAGCGTGTGCCACCAGGTAGTGTGTGCCTCCAGGTAGTGTGTGCCTCCAGGTAGTGTGTGCCACCAGGTAGCGTGTGCCTCCAGGTAGTGTGTGCCTCCAGGTAGTGTGTGCCTCCAGGTAGCGTGTGCCTCCAGGTAGCGTGTGCCTCCAGGTAGCGTGTGCCTCCAGGTAGCGTGTGCCTCCAGGTAGCGTGTGCCTCCAGGTAGTGTGTGCCACCAGGTAGTGTGTGCCTCCAGGTAGTGTGTGCTTCCAGGTAGCGTGTGCCACCAGGTAGTGTGTGCCACCAGGTAGTGTGTGCCTCCAGGTAGCGTGTGCCACCAGGTAGTGTGTGCCACTAGGTAGGGTGCTGCCAGTTAGCGTGCCACTAGGTAGCGTGTGCCACCAGGTAGTGTGTGCCACCAGGTAGTGTGTGCCACCAGGTAGTGTGTGCCACCAGGTAGTGTGTGCCACCAGGTAGTGTGTGCCTCCAGGTAGTGTGTGCCACCAGGTAGTGTGTGCCTCCAGGTAGTGTGTGCCTCCAGGTAGTGTGTGCCACCAGGTAGTGTGTGCCACCAGGTAGTGTGTGCCAGTAGGTGCCCAGGTAGTGTGTGCCACCAGGTAGTGTGTGCCTCCAGGTAGTGTGTGCCACCAGGTAGTGTGTGCCTCCAGGTAGTGTGTGCCACCAGGTAGTGTGTGCCACCAGGTAGTGTGTGCCTCCAGGTAGTGTGTGCCACCAGGTAGTGTGTGCCTCCAGGTAGTGTGTGCCTCCAGGTAGTGTGTGCCTCCAGGTAGTGTGTGCCACCAGGTAGTGTGTGCCACCAGGTAGTGTGTGCCTCCAGGTAGTGTGTGCCTCCAGGTAGTGTGTGCCACCAGGTAGTGTGTGCCTCCAGGTAGTGTGTGCCTCCAGGTAGTGTGTGCCACCAGGTAGTGTGTGCCTCCAGGTAGTGTGTGCCACCAGGTAGCGTGTGCCTCCAGGTAGTGTGTGCCACCAGGTAGTGTGTGCCTCCAGGTAGTGTGTGCCTCCAGGTAGTGTGTGCCTCCAGGTAGTGTGTGCCACCAGGTAGCGTGTGCCTCCAGGTAGTGTGTGCCTCCAGGTAGTGTGTGCCTCCAGGTAGTGTGTGCCACCAGGTAGTGTGTGCCACCAGGTAGCGTGTGCCTCCAGGTAGTGTGTGCCACCAGGTAGTGTGTGCCTCCAGGTAGTGTGTGCCTCCAGGTAGTGTGTGCCACCAGGTAGTGTGTGCCTCCAGGTAGTGTGTGCCACCAGGTAGCGTGTGCCTCCAGGTAGTGTGTGCCTCCAGGTAGTGTGTGCCACCAGGTAGTGTGTGCCTCCAGGTAGTGTGTGCCACCAGGTAGCGTGTGCCTCCAGGTAGTGTGTGCCACCAGGTAGTGTGTGCCTCCAGGTAGTGTGTGCCACCAGGTAGCGTGAGCCTCCAGGTAGTGTGTGCCACCAGGTAGCGTGTGCCTCCAGGTAGTGTGTGCCTCCAGGTAGTGTGTGCCACCAGGTAGCGTGTGCCTCCAGGTAGTGTGTGCCTCCAGGTAGTGTGTGCCTCCAGGTAGTGTGTGCCACCAGGTAGCGTGTGCCTCCAGGTAGTGTGTGCCTCCAGGTAGTGTGTGCCTCCAGGTAGCGTGTGCCTCCAGGTAGTGTGTGCCTCCAGGTAGTGTGTGCCACCAGGTAGTGTGTGCCTCCAGGTAGCGTGTGCCACCAGGTAGCGTGAGCCTCCAGGTAGCGTGTGCCACCAGGTAGTGTGTGCCTCCAGGTAGCGTGTGCCTCCAGGTAGTGTGTGCCACCAGGTAGCGTGTGCCTCCAGGTAGTGTGTGCCACTAGGTAGTGTGTGCCACCAGGTAGTGTGTGCCACTAGGTAGGGTGCTGCCAGTTAGCGTGCCACTAGGTAGTGTGTGCCACCAGGTAGTGTGTGCCACCAGGTAGTGTGTGCCACCAGGTAGTGTGTGCCACCAGGTAGTGTGTGCCTCCAGGTAGTGTGTGCCACCAGGTAGTGTGTGCCACCAGGTAGTGTGTGCCTCCAGGTAGTGTGTGCCACCAGGTAGTGTGTGCCTCCAGGTAGTGTGTGCCTCCAGGTAGCGTGTGCCTCCAGGTAGTGTGTGCCTCCAGGTAGTGTGTGCCTCCAGGTAGTGTGTGCCTCCAGGTAGCGTGTGCCTCCAGGTAGTGTGTGCCTCCAGGTAGCGTGTGCCTCCAGGTAGTGTGTGCCTCCAGGTAGTGTGTGCCTCCAGGTAGTGTGTGCCTCCAGGTAGTGTGTGCCACCAGGTAGTGTGTGCCACCAGGTAGCGTGTGCCTCCAGGTAGTGTGTGCCTCCAGGTAGTGTGTGCCACCAGGTAGCGTGTGCCACCAGGTAGTGTGTGCCTCCAGGTAGTGTGTGCCTCCAGGTAGTGTGTGCCACCAGGTAGTGTGTGCCACCAGGTAGTGTGTGCCTCCAGGTAGTGTGTGCCACCAGGTAGTGTGTGCCACCAGGTAGTGTGTGCCACCAGGTAGTGTGTGCCACCAGGTAGTGTGTGCCACCAGGTAGTGTGTGCCACCAGGTAGTGTGTGCCTCCAGGTAGTGTGTGCCTCCAGGTAGTGTGTGCCTCCAGGTAGTGTGTGCCACCAGGTAGTGTGTGCCACCAGGTAGTGTGTGCCACCAGGTAGTGTGTGCCACCAGGTAGTGTGTGCCTCCAGGTAGTGTGTGCCACCAGGTAGTGTGTGCCACCAGGTAGTGTGTGCCTCCAGGTAGTGTGTGCCACCAGGTAGTGTGTGCCTCCAGGTAGTGTGTGCCACCAGGTAGTGTGTGCCTCCAGGTAGTGTGTGCCTCCAGGTAGTGTGTGCCTCCAGGTAGTGTGTGCCACCAGGTAGTGTGTGCCTCCAGGTAGTGTGTGCCACCAGGTAGTGTGTGCCTCCAGGTAGTGTGTGCCACCAGGTAGCGTGTGCCACCAGGTAGTGTGTGCCACCAGGTAGTGTGTGCCTCCAGGTAGTGTGTGCCTCCAGGTAGTGTGTGCCTCCAGGTAGTGTGTGCCACCAGGTAGTGTGTGCCTCCAGGTAGTGTGTGCCTCCAGGTAGTGTGTGCCACCAGGTAGTGTGTGCCTCCAGGTAGGTGTGCCAGGTAGTGTGTGCCACCAGGTAGTGTGTGCCTCCAGGTAGTGTGTGCCACCAGGTAGTGTGTGCCTCCAGGTAGTGTGTGCCACCAGGTAGTGTGTGCCTCCAGGTAGTGTGTCACTAGGTAGTGTGTGCCTCCAGGTAGTGTGTGCCACCAGGTAGTGTGTGCCTCCAGGTAGTGTGTGCCACCAGGTAGTGTGTGCCTCCAGGTAGTGTGTCACTAGGTAGTGTGTGCCACCAGGTAGTGTGTGCCTCCAGGTAGTGTGTGCCACCAGGTAGTGTGTGCCTCCAGGTAGTGTGTGCCACTAGGTAGTGTGTGCCACCAGGTAGTGTGTGCCACCAGGTAGTGTGTGCCACCAGGTAGTGTGTGCCACCAGGTAGTGTGTGCCACCAGGTAGTGTGTGCCACCAGGTAGTGCGTGCCACCAGGTAGCGTGTGCCACCAGGTAGCATGTGCCACCAGGTAGTGTGTGCCTCCAGGTAGTGTGTGCCTCCAGGTAGTGTGTGCCACCAGGTAGTGTGTGCCTCCAGGTAGCGTGCCACCAGGTAGTGTGTGCCACTAGGTAGTGTGTGCCACCAGGTAGTGTGTGCCTCCAGGTAGTGTGTGCCTCCAGGTAGCGTGCCACCAGGTAGTGTGTGCCACCAGGTAGTGTGTGCCTCCAGGTAGAGTGTGCCTCCAGGTAGTGTGTGCCTCCAGGTAGTGTGTGCCTCCAGGTAGTGTGTGCCTCCAGGTAGCGTGCCACCAGGTAGTGTGTGCCACCAGGTAGTGTGTGCCTCCAGGTAGTGTGTGCCTCCAGGTAGAGTGTGCCTCCAGGTAGTGTGTGCCTCCAGGTAGTGTGTGCCTCCAGGTAGTGTGTGCCTCCAGGTAGCGTGCCACCAGGTAGTGTGTGCCTCCAGGTAGTGTGTGCCACCAGGTAGTGTGTGCCTCCAGGTAGTGTGTGCCTCCAGGTAGTGTGTGCCTCCAGGTAGTGTGTGCCACCAGGTAGTGTGTGCCTCCAGGTAGCGTGCCACCAGGTAGTGTGTGCCACCAGGTAGTGTGTGCCTCCAGGTAGAGTGTGCCTCCAGGTAGTGTGTGCCTCCAGGTAGTGTGTGCCTCCAGGTAGCGTGTGCCTCCAGGTAGTGTGTGCCACCAGGTAGTGTGTGCCTCCAGGTAGGGTGCTGCCTCCAGGTAGTGTGTGCCTCCAGGTAGTGTGTGCCTCCAGGTAGGGTGCTGCCTCCAGGTAGGGTGCTGCCTCCAGGTAGGGTGCTGCCTCCAGGTAGGGTGCTGCCTCCAGGTAGGGTGCTGCCTCCAGGTAGGGTGCTGCCTCCAGGTAGAGTGTGCCTCCAGGTAGTGTGTGCCTCCAGGTAGTGTGTGCCTCCAGGTAGAGTGTGCCTCCAGGTAGTGTGTGCCTCCAGGTAGTGTGTGCCTCCAGGTAGTGTGTGCCTCCAGGTAGGGTGCTGCCTCCAGGTAGTGTGTGCCTCCAGGTAGCGTGTGCCACCAGGTAGCATGTGCCTCCAGGTAGTGTGTGCCTCCAGGTAGCATGTGCCTCCAGGTAGCGTGCCACCAGGTAGTGTGTGCCACCAGGTAGTGTGTGCCACCAGGTAGTGTGTGCCACCAGGTAGGGTGCTGCCACCAGGTAGTGTGTGCCTCCAGGTAGCGTGTGCCTCCAGGTAGCGTGTGCCTCCAGGTAGCGTGCCACCAGGTAGGGTGCTGCCACCAGGTAGTGTGTGCCACCAGGTAGTGTGTGCCACCAGGTAGGGTGCTGCCACCAGGTAGTGTGTGCCTCCAGGTAGGGTGCTGCCTCCAGGTAGTGTGTGCCTCCAGGTAGCGTGTGCCACCAGGTAGTGTGTGCCTCCAGGTAGTGTGTGCCTCCAGGTAGTGTGTGCCTCCAGGTAGTGTGTGCCACCAGGTAGTGTGTGCCACCAGGTAGTGTGTGCCACCAGGTAGTGTGTGCCTCCAGGTAGTGTGTGCCACCAGGTAGTGTGTGCCACCAGGTAGTGTGTGCCACCAGGTAGTGTGTGCCACCAGGTAGTGTGTGCCACCAGGTAGTGTGTGCCACCAGGTAGTGTGTGCCTCCAGGTAGTGTGTGCCACCAGGTAGTGTGTGCCACCAGGTAGTGTGTGCCACCAGGTAGTGTGTGCCACCAGGTAGTGTGTGCCACCAGGTAGTGTGTGCCACCAGGTAGTGTGTGCCACCAGGTAGTGTGTGCCACCAGGTAGTGTGTGCCACCAGGTAGTGTGTGCCACCAGGTAGTGTGTGCCACCAGGTAGTGTGTGCCTCCAGGTAGTGTGTGCCACCAGGTAGTGTGTGCCTCCAGGTAGTGTGTGCCTCCAGGTAGTGTGTGCCACCAGGTAGTGTGTGCCTCCAGGTAGTGTGTGCCACCAGGTAGTGTGTGCCTCCAGGTAGTGTGTGCCTCCAGGTAGTGTGTGCCTCCAGGTAGTGTGTGCCACCAGGTAGTGTGTGCCTCCAGGTAGTGTGTGCCTCCAGGTAGTGTGTGCCTCCAGGTAGTGTGTGCCACCAGGTAGTGTGTGCCTCCAGGTAGTGTGTGCCTCCAGGTAGTGTGTGCCACCAGGTAGTGTGTGCCTCCAGGTAGTGTGTGCCTCCAGGTAGTGTGTGCCACCAGGTAGTGTGTGCCTCCAGGTAGTGTGTGCCTCCAGGTAGTGTGTGCCTCCAGGTAGTGTGTGCCACCAGGTAGTGTGTGCCACCAGGTAGTGTGTGCCACCAGGTAGTGTGTGCCACCAGGTAGTGTGTGCCACCAGGTAGTGTGTGCCTCCAGGTAGTGTGTGCCACCAGGTAGTGTGTGCCTCCAGGTAGTGTGTGCCTCCAGGTAGTGTGTGCCACCAGGTAGTGTGTGCCACCAGGTAGTGTGTGCCACCAGGTAGTGTGTGCCACCAGGTAGTGTGTGCCTCCAGGTAGTGTGTGCCACCAGGTAGTGTGTGCCTCCAGGTAGTGTGTGCCACCAGGTAGTGTGTGCCTCCAGGTAGTGTGTGCCTCCAGGTAGTGTGTGCCACCAGGTAGTGTGTGCCACCAGGTAGTGTGTGCCACCAGGTAGTGTGTGCCACCAGGTAGTGTGTGCCTCCAGGTAGTGTGTGCCACCAGGTAGTGTGTGCCACCAGGTAGTGTGTGCCTCCAGGTAGTGTGTGCCACCAGGTAGTGTGTGCCTCCAGGTAGTGTGTGCCTCCAGGTAGTGTGTGCCTCCAGGTAGTGTGTGCCTCCAGGTAGTGTGTGCCACCAGGTAGTGTGTGCCACCAGGTAGTGTGTGCCACCAGGTAGTGTGTGCCACCAGGTAGTGTGTGCCTCCAGGTAGTGTGTGCCACCAGGTAGTGTGTGCCACCAGGTAGTGTGTGCCACCAGGTAGTGTGTGCCACCAGGTAGTGTGTGCCACCAGGTAGTGTGTGCCTCCAGGTAGTGTGTGCCACCAGGTAGTGTGTGCCACCAGGTAGTGTGTGCCTCCAGGTAGTGTGTGCCACCAGGTAGTGTGTGCCTCCAGGTAGTGTGTGCCACCAGGTAGTGTGTGCCTCCAGGTAGTGTGTGCCTCCAGGTAGTGTGTGCCACCAGGTAGTGTGTGCCACCAGGTAGTGTGTGCCTCCAGGTAGTGTGTGCCTCCAGGTAGTGTGTGCCTCCAGGTAGTGTGTGCCTCCAGGTAGTGTGTGCCACCAGGTAGTGTGTGCCTCCAGGTAGTGTGTGCCACCAGGTAGTGTGTGCCACCAGGTAGTGTGTGCCTCCAGGTAGTGTGTGCCTCCAGGTAGTGTGTGCCTCCAGGTAGTGTGTGCCACCAGGTAGTGTGTGCCACCAGGTAGTGTGTGCCTCCAGGTAGTGTGTGCCACCAGGTAGTGTGTGCCACCAGGTAGTGTGTGCCACCAGGTAGTGTGTGCCTCCAGGTAGTGTGTGCCACCAGGTAGTGTGTGCCACCAGGTAGTGTGTGCCACCAGGTAGTGTGTGCCACCAGGTAGTGTGTGCCACCAGGTAGTGTGTGCCACCAGGTAGTGTGTGCCACCAGGTAGTGTGTGCCACCAGGTAGTGTGTGCCACCAGGTAGTGTGTGCCACCAGGTAGTGTGTGCCTCCAGGTAGTGTGTGCCTCCAGGTAGTGTGTGCCACCAGGTAGTGTGTGCCACCAGGTAGTGTGTGCCACCAGGTAGTGTGTGCCTCCAGGTAGTGTGTGCCACCAGGTAGTGTGTGCCTCCAGGTAGTGTGTGCCACCAGGTAGTGTGTGCCACCAGGTAGTGTGTGCCTCCAGGTAGTGTGTGCCACCAGGTAGTGTGTGCCACCAGGTAGTGTGTGCCTCCAGGTAGTGTGTGCCTCCAGGTAGTGTGTGCCACCAGGTAGTGTGTGCCACCAGGTAGTGTGTGCCACCAGGTAGTGTGTGCCACCAGGTAGTGTGTGCCACCAGGTAGTGTGTGCCACCAGGTAGTGTGTGCCACCAGGTAGTGTGTGCCACCAGGTAGTGTGTGCCACCAGGTAGTGTGTGCCACCAGGTAGTGTGTGCCTCCAGGTAGTGTGTGCCACCAGGTAGTGTGTGCCACCAGGTAGTGTGTGCCACCAGGTAGTGTGTGCCTCCAGGTAGTGTGTGCCACCAGGTAGTGTGTGCCACCAGGTAGTGTGTGCCTCCAGGTAGTGTGTGCCACCAGGTAGTGTGTGCCTCCAGGTAGTGTGTGCCACCAGGTAGTGTGTGCCACCAGGTAGTGTGTGCCTCCAGGTAGTGTGTGCCACCAGGTAGTGTGTGCCACCAGGTAGTGTGTGCCACCAGGTAGTGTGTGCCACCAGGTAGTGTGTGCCACCAGGTAGTGTGTGCCACCAGGTAGTGTGTGCCACCAGGTAGTGTGTGCCTCCAGGTAGTGTGTGCCACCAGGTAGTGTGTGCCACCAGGTAGTGTGTGCCACCAGGTAGTGTGTGCCTCCAGGTAGTGTGTGCCACCAGGTAGTGTGTGCCACCAGGTAGTGTGTGCCACCAGGTAGTGTGTGCCACCAGGTAGTGTGTGCCACCAGGTAGTGTGTGCCTCCAGGTAGTGTGTGCCACCAGGTAGTGTGTGCCTCCAGGTAGTGTGTGCCACCAGGTAGTGTGTGCCTCCAGGTAGTGTGTGCCACCAGGTAGTGTGTGCCTCCAGGTAGTGTGTGCCACCAGGTAGTGTGTGCCACCAGGTAGTGTGTGCCTCCAGGTAGTGTGTGCCTCCAGGTAGTGTGTGCCACCAGGTAGTGTGTGCCTCCAGGTAGTGTGTGCCACCAGGTAGTGTGTGCCACCAGGTAGTGTGTGCCTCCAGGTAGTGTGTGCCACCAGGTAGTGTGTGCCACCAGGTAGTGTGTGCCTCCAGGTAGTGTGTGCCTCCAGGTAGTGTGTGCCACCAGGTAGTGTGTGCCTCCAGGTAGTGTGTGCCACCAGGTAGTGTGTGCCTCCAGGTAGTGTGTGCCACCAGGTAGTGTGTGCCTCCAGGTAGTGTGTGCCTCCAGGTAGTGTGTGCCACCAGGTAGTGTGTGCCTCCAGGTAGTGTGTGCCTCCAGGTAGTGTGTGCCACCAGGTAGTGTGTGCCTCCAGGTAGTGTGTGCCTCCAGGTAGTGTGTGCCACCAGGTAGTGTGTGCCTCCAGGTAGTGTGTGCCTCCAGGTAGTGTGTGCCACCAGGTAGTGTGTGCCACCAGGTAGTGTGTGCCTCCAGGTAGTGTGTGCCACCAGGTAGTGTGTGCCTCCAGGTAGTGTGTGCCTCCAGGTAGTGTGTGCCACCAGGTAGTGTGTGCCTCCAGGTAGTGTGTGCCACCAGGTAGTGTGTGCCTCCAGGTAGTGTGTGCCTCCAGGTAGTGTGTGCCTCCAGGTAGTGTGTGCCTCCAGGTAGTGTGTGCCTCCAGGTAGTGTGTGCCTCCAGGTAGTGTGTGCCTCCAGGTAGTGTGTGCCACCAGGTAGTGTGTGCCTCCAGGTAGTGTGTGCCTCCAGGTAGTGTGTGCCTCCAGGTAGTGTGTGCCACCAGGTAGTGTGTGCCTCCAGGTAGTGTGTGCCACCAGGTAGTGTGTGCCTCCAGGTAGTGTGTGCCACCAGGTAGTGTGTGCCTCCAGGTAGTGTGTGCCACCAGGTAGTGTGTGCCTCCAGGTAGTGTGTGCCTCCAGGTAGTGTGTGCCACCAGGTAGTGTGTGCCACCAGGTAGTGTGTGCCACCAGGTAGTGTGTGCCACCAGGTAGTGTGTGCCACCAGGTAGTGTGTGCCTCCAGGTAGTGTGTGCCTCCAGGTAGTGTGTGCCTCCAGGTAGTGTGTGCCTCCAGGTAGTGTGTGCCACCAGGTAGTGTGTGCCACCAGGTAGTGTGTGCCACCAGGTAGTGTGTGCCTCCAGGTAGTGTGTGCCTCCAGGTAGTGTGTGCCTCCAGGTAGTGTGTGCCACCAGGTAGTGTGTGCCTCCAGGTAGTGTGTGCCACCAGGTAGTGTGTGCCTCCAGGTAGTGTGTGCCTCCAGGTAGCGTGTGCCACCAGGTAGTGTGTGCCTCCAGGTAGTGTGTGCCACCAGGTAGTGTGTGCCTCCAGGTAGTGTGTGCCACCAGGTAGTGTGTGCCACCAGGTAGTGTGTGCCTCCAGGTAGTGTGTGCCACCAGGTAGTGTGTGCCACCAGGTAGTGTGTGCCTCCAGGTAGTGTGTGCCACCAGGTAGTGTGTGCCACCAGGTAGTGTGTGCCACCAGGTAGTGTGTGCCACCAGGTAGTGTGTGCCTCCAGGTAGTGTGTGCCACCAGGTAGTGTGTGCCACCAGGTAGTGTGTGCCACCAGGTAGTGTGTGCCACCAGGTAGTGTGTGCCTCCAGGTAGTGTGTGCCACCAGGTAGTGTGTGCCTCCAGGTAGTGTGTGCCTCCAGGTAGTGTGTGCCTCCAGGTAGTGTGTGCCACTAGGTAGGGTGCTGCCAGTTAGTGTGCCACCAGGTAGCGTGTGTCTCCAGGTAGTGTGTGCCACCAGGTAGTGTGTGCCACCAGGTAGTGTGTGCCTCCAGGTAGTGTGCCTCCAGGTAGTGTGTGCCTCCAGGTAGTGTGTGCCACCAGGTAGTGTGTGCCACCAGGTAGCGTGTGCCTCCAGGTAGTGTGTGCCACCAGGTAGTGTGTGCCACCAGGTAGCGTGTGCCTCCAGGTAGTGTGTGCCACCAGGTAGTGTGTGCCACCAGGTAGCGTGTGCCTCCAGGTAGTGTGTGCCTCCAGGTAGTGTATGCATCCAGGTAGTGTGTGCCTCCAGGTAGTGTGTGCCACTAGGTAGGGTGCTGCCAGTTAGTGTGCCACCAGGTAGCGTGTGTCTCCAGGTAGTGTGTGCCACCAGGTAGCGTGTGCCTTATGGCTTTGCTTAGGGTGACTGTTTCTGTTGGACCATGTGACCAAGGGATGGACAGCACTCCTCCTGGTGCTCATGACATGTCTGACAGTGCTTATTTTGCTGCAGGCACATTGATGGAGCTGGGCATCTCCCCCATCGTGACCTCGGGTCTGATCATGCAGCTGCTGGCTGGCGCCAAGATCATTGAGGTGGGCGACACCCCCAAAGACCGCGCCCTCTTCAACGGAGCCCAGAAGCGTGAGTGCAGGCTTTTCACTGTTGGACAGATTTTGAGTGGAATGCACTGTGGTTGTATGGGTGCTAGTGATTGGGGTGATTAGTTCCAGAAACTTCCCTTATCAGTGTTTCAACTAAGAGAATGCGTATACTTTTAAAAATTGATGTTTGTTTTGAATGGTAATTTTTTACTCACATGCGAAGCAAAAGTGAGTCTATGTACTCGCCCGTTTCGTCCGTCCGGGCGTCCGGGCATCCGAAAACTTTAACGTTGGATTTTTCTCGGAGACTATTAAGTCTATCAATACCAAATGTGGCATGATGGTGTATGATGACAAGGCCTCAAAAAACATACACAGTGACTTGTCCTTGCTTCAAGGTCAAGGTCGCAGGGGCCATAAATGTTGTCTAAAAACAGTCATTTTTCACAGTTTCTCAATTTTCTCTGAAGTTTTTGAGATTGGATACCTGACCTATATAATTATATAGGGCAAAGTAATCCCTATCTTTTGATACCAGTTTGGTTGACCTTGCTTCAAAGTCAAGGTCACAGGAGCTCTTCAACGTGGGATTGTATACCTATTTTGAAGTGACCTTGACCCTGAACTATGGAAGATAACTGGTTCAAACTTAATAATTATGTGGGGCACATGTTATACTTTCATCATGAGACACATTTGGTCACATATCATCAAGGTCAAGGTCACTTTGACCCTTATGAAATGTGACCAAAATGGGGTAGTGAACCACTAAAAGTGACCATATCTCATGGTAGAAAGTGCCAATAAGCACCATTGTGCTTCCTATGTCTTGAATTAACAGCTTTGTGTTGCATGACCTTGGATGACCTTGACCTTGGGTCAAGGTCACATGTATTTTGGTAGGAAAAATGTGTAAAGCATTTCTTAGTGTATGATGTCATTGGTAGGTTTAGTTGTTTGACCTTGACCTTAAAGGTCACCTGAAGGTCAAGGTCGTATAAAGGTCAAGGTCAAGCATGTGAGTCGTATGGGCTTTGCCCTTCTTGTGTAGTTTTGCCTTAAAATGTTGTTCAAGCACAGAGGAAATTTCACAGCGATAGGACATGGTTATTTTCATTTTTGAGCAAGTTGACTACGTGGGGTGGTTGTGATTCTGCAAAGAATAACACTCACAGATGAATGAGTTGGTAGGCTGTTTCCATTTTGCTTGCAGGTATGTTCTAATTGTGTGGTTGCTTGTGTGTTGCAGTGTTTGGCATGGTGATCACTGTGGGTCAGGCCATTGTCTACGTGATGACTGGCATGTATGGTGATCCTGCCGATATCGGCGCCGGTGTCTGTCTGCTGATCATCATCCAGGTATGTCTTGTCTCATCTATCACAGTTGCCGGGTCAGCACCTTGTTACCTGGACAGACACTAAGCTTTTATTATCTGAGAGATTGCAGAATTACAGGTGTGTGTTCGAATACCATAATTCTTGAGGAAGATGTATGTTATCGTGTAATTTTGAGTTAAAAACTGATAAGATACAAAGAATTACCCCTAAGTTGTTTTTAAATTACTAGGAAAGAAGAATGTGTGGCTAGCATTACGACCCTGTCTGTAGTTTTTGGAGTAGTCCTGAGTTAATTTTAAAGCCTAAAGAAAAAAATGCTTATGTTACATGGCCAATAGAAATTGTTTGTTTTTTAATAGAAGAGGCCAGCTTGAACATAAATCACAATTTCTCTTTTGCTTAAAAAACTGTGTTTTTTTTCTTCAATTCCCCTATGCTCTAAGGACAGGGAAGATGGGACAGCACATAACTAAATGATTACCATTGATTTTTTTCCTTTCCTTTTTTTTGCATGATTAAAAAAAGGTTTATGGTCAGCAGAAAAAAATACGGTCAGTCAGGTTACAGCAACCACAACTTTTTGTTGTTCTTGCCAAATTACTTTAAAAATAATGTAAATCAAGCAGCTTTCTTGTGGAAAGACATGTTCACCCAGCAGAGTGTTAGCATCCAAAAAAGTCATGGAGCAAGCTCTAGATGTACTCATCGGTCGTGGTCTGCCCGTGTGGTACTGCTGCTAAGGCCTGCCCATGTGGTACTGCTGCTAAGGCCTGCCCATGTGGTACTGCTGCTAAGGCCTGCCCATGTGGTACTGCTGCTAAGCCTGCCCATGTGGTACTGCTGCTAAGGCCTGCCCATGTGGTACTGCTGCTAAGGCCTGCCCATGTGGTACTGCTGCTAAGGCCTGCCCATGTGGTACTGCTGCTAAGGCCTGCCCATGTGGTACTGCTGCTAAGGCCTGCCCATGTGGTACTGCTGCTAAGGCCTGCCCATGTGGTACTGCTGCTAAGGCCTGCCCATGTGGTACTGCTGCTAAGGCCTGCCCATGTGGTACCTCTGCTAAGGCCTGCCCATGTGGTACTGCTGCTAAGTCCTGCCTGTGTGGTACTGCTGCTAAGGCCTGCCCATGTGGTACTGCTGCTAAGGCCTGCCCATGTGGTACTGCTGCTAAGGCCTGCCCGTGTGGTACTGCTGCTAAGGCCTGCCCATGTGGTACTGCTGCTAAGGCCTGCCCATGTGGTACCTCTGCTAAGGCCTGCCCATGTGGTACCTCTGCTAAGGCCTGCCCATGTGGTACCTCTGCTAAGGCCTGCCCATGTGGTACTGCTGCTAAGGCCTGTCCATGTGGTACTGCTGCTAAGTCCTGCCTGTGTGGTACTGCTGCTAAGGCCTGCCCATGTGGTACTGCTGCTAAGGCCTGCCCATGTGGTACTGCTGCTAAGGCCTGCCCATGTGGTACTGCTGCTAAGGCCTGCCCATGTGGTACCTCTGCTAAGGCCTGCCCATGTGGTACCTCTGCTAAGGCCTGCCCATGTGGTACTGCTGCTAAGGCCTGCCCATGTGGTACTGCTGCTAAGTCCTGCCTGTGTGGTACTGCTGCTAAGGCCTGCCCATGTGGTACTGCTGCTAAGGCCTGCCCATGTGGTACCTCTGCTAAGGCCTGCCCATGTGGTACTGCTGCTAAGGCCTGCCCATGTGGTACTGCTGCTAAGGCCTGCCCATGTGGTACTGCTGCTAAGCCTGCCCATGTGGTACTGCTGCTAAGGCCTGCCCATGTGGTACTGCTGCTAAGGCCTGCCCATGTGGTACTGCTGCTAAGGCCTGCCCATGTGGTACTGCTGCTAAGGGCCTGCCCATGTGGTACCTCTGCTAAGGCCTGCCCATGTGGTACTGCTGCTAAGTCCTGCCTGTGTGGTACTGCTGCTAAGGCCTGCCCATGTGGTACTGCTGCTAAGGCCTGCCCATGTGGTACTGCTGCCAAGGCCTGCCCATGTGGTACTGCTGCTAAAGCCTGCCCATGTGGTACTGCTGCTAAGGCCTGCCCGTTACTATCTGATGCGTGTGTTCAGTATGTATTTATATTTACTTGAAGTAACATGGTGTTATTACATTTGTTAAAAGTAATAAATTATGATACAATTGCATGCTATCTTATTTTATTGCCTATGATTAGTGTGTGGACTCCATAACTTGAGCGCTGTGATTGAGTTAATTAATGTTGAACTTCTTGTACGTTTCTGTTTTTGTATGTATGTGTTATGTTTTTGCCACCGACAAAACAAATTTCCTTGTAAACAATGAGGACAATAAAGTATCTTGTATCTTGTGGTACCTCTGCTAAGGCCTGCCCGGGTGTTGCAGCTGTTCGTGGCAGGCCTGATCGTGCTGCTTCTGGACGAGTTGCTGCAGAAGGGCTACGGTCTCGGCTCCGGCATCTCCCTTTTCATCGCCACCAACATCTGCGAGACCATCGTCTGGAAGGCTTTCAGTCCTGCCACTGTCAACACCGGCAGAGGTGAGTGTGTTGATCAGTTCTCGATCTTGCCGATGATGCTTCACGAGTTCTAGTCATGATTGGAGATTGTTTTGTCCTGTTCATTCTTGAATGAAAAGGTCACTTTCATGTCTTTATGAAATGGCATAGTTTTTGACTCACATGCAAAGCAAAAGTGAGTCTATGTACTGAGCCGTGTCGTCCGTCCGTCCGGGCGTCCGTCCGGGCGTCCGTCCGTAAAAAACTTAAACGTTGGATTTTTCTCGGAGACTATTAAGTCTATCAACACCAAATGTGGCATGATGGTGTATGATGACAAGGCCTCAAAAAACATACATAGTGACTTGACCTTGCTTCAAGGTCAAGGTCACAGGAGCCATAAATGTGGTCTCAAAAACAGTCATTTTTCACATTTTCCCAATTTTCTCCCACGTTATTGAGAATGGCGACCTTAGCTACAAGTGGTATATAGGTCAAAGCAAGCCCTATCTTTTGATACCAGTTTGGTTGACCTTGCTTCAAGGTCAAGGTCACAGGAGCTCTTCAAAGTTGGATTGTATACATATTTTGAAGTGACCTTGACCCTGAACTATGGAAGATAACTGTTTCAAACTTAATAATTATGTGGGGCACATGTTATACTTTCATCATGAGACACATTTGGTCACATATCGTCAAGGTCAAGGTCACTTTGACCCTTATGAAATGTGACCAAAATGGGGTAGTGAACCACTAAAAGTGACTATATCTCATGGTAGAAAGTGCCAATAAGCACCATTGTGCTTCCTATGTCTTG
The DNA here is from genome assembly GCA_034096865.1 of Theodoxus fluviatilis. NCBI lineage: Eukaryota > Metazoa > Mollusca > Gastropoda > Cycloneritida > Neritidae > Theodoxus > Theodoxus fluviatilis. The sequence goes on along the minus strand of JAWQFJ010025542.1, from coordinate 77,103 downwards.
AATTAACAGCTTTGTGTTGCATGACCTTGGATGACCTTGACCTTGGGTCAAGGTCACATGTATTTTGGTAAGAAAAATGTGTAAAGCATTTCTTAGTGTATGATGTCATTGGTAGGTTTAGTTGTTTGACCTTGACCTTGAAGGTCACCTGAAGGTCAAGGTCATATAAAGGTCAAGGTCAAGCATGTGAGTCCTATGGGCTTTGCCCTTCTTGTTCCATTATACAGGGTGACCCAAAATGAATGCAACCCATAAAAGTATGCACAACTGCTACAAATGTGAATGGATTGAGTTGAGTTTTTACACACATCAACGTAAGATAATAACAATTAAGTTTTGAAAGTTTGAGTCATTTCGGTTGGGTGGTCCACATGTTAGCGACGTTCAAAGATATGCTCCAAATGTCCACCACTGACAAAATTGATGTGGATCCCGACTTTCTTGATGATGTGTGGTTCTCAGATGAGGCAAATTTTCTTCTGTCTGGCCACGTGAACAGTAAAAACTGTATTTTCTGGGGCACAGCACCACCAGAGGATGTTCTTGAGCGTCCATTACACTCAATTAAATGTACTGCCTGGGTGACCATGTCGAAGCATGGCATCATTGGTCCTTTTTGGTTTGAGGACGAACAGGAAAGGTCCGTCACTGTCAACACAGACCGTTACATCAAGGTCCTGAGGAAGTTCTGGACAACACTCGGGAGACGTGCTCGACTCATTCGTGCAGAGCAGTGGTTCCAGCAGGACGGGGCCACCCCACACACATCAAAGCAAACGCTGACCTGGCTGCGACAACGCTTTCAAGAGCGACTGATCAGCAGAAGATGTGACCCTGAGTGGGCCCCGCACTCACCTGACCTTAACCCCCCAGATTTCTATCTGTGGGGTTATTTGAAAGACCACGTCTATGAGAACAACCCCCAGACAATCCCGGACTTGAAAGCTGCAATAACAACAAAGATCAGGGAGATTCCAGGGGCAGAGTGTGTTCGTGTGGTGAACAATTTTGCACGCCGCATTCAGGAGTGTCTCCGTCAACATGGTGGACAGTTGGAGCATATCTTTGAACGTCGCTAACATGTGGACCACCCAACCGAAATGACTCAAACTTTCAAAACTTAATTGTTATTATCTTACGTTGATGTGTGTAAAAACTCAACTCAATCCATTCACATTTGTAGCAGTTGTGCATACTTTTATGGGTTGCATTCATTTTGGGTCACCCTGTACATACAACATCACTCGAGTTATTTTGTGCTCACATACATTTTTTTTGTTTCTTGTTATATGCATGTATTGCATTAGTCTGAGAGGATATTCCATGTACCAACATTTACTGCAGGCACGGAGTTTGAGGGAGCCATCATTGCTCTCTTCCACCTGCTGGCCACGCGCAACGACAAGGTGCGCGCCCTGCGTGAGGCCTTCTACAGGCAAAACCTGCCCAACCTTATGAACCTGATGGCCACCGTCCTGGTCTTCGCCATCGTCATCTACTTCCAGGTGAGCTGTGGTAATGAGACAAGGACTGAGAAGTTCTCTTTGTTTCGTGGTGGCAGGGACATGTGTTTCAGTGTTTCCATGCATGAATATTGGTGAGGAATTGCATTTAGAGATGTCTGATGGAGGAATTCATTGTTGTGACTTTATGAAGAGTGCTTATACATGTATTTCTTGTGTGGTGATGATTAATGCTAACTGTGCTGATGGGCTGATATTCGGGATAGATGGTTATTTGTAGGAAGAGAGGAAGGAGTAGAGTTGTCTCTGTATCTAAATGGTTTTAGACCTAGTAGTGCATGTGAAGAATTGCTGGTTAGGGAAAAAACCTGGGTAGTGTTGGAATTTGGATTTAGTAAGCTTTGACCATGCCCAGGAATGCATGAAGCTGAGCAGTTGAGAGATGTTTCTACTGCTTGTGGTGATGATTATGATAACGATGATGACACGATGGTAGTTGACTGGTGTGTGTATATCCCTCTACAGGGCTTCAGGGTGGACCTGCCCATCAAGTCTGCTCGCTACCGTGGCCAGTACACCTCGTACCCCATCAAGCTCTTCTACACCTCCAACATTCCCATCATCCTGCAGTCCGCCCTGGTCTCCAACCTCTACGTCATCTCACAGGTACAGCTCTCCTCTCACCTGAAGATGCCTGATGTGAAGGGTGTTCTCCTTGCTTGTATGTATATCCATGAAGTAATGTCAGGGTGGGTAAGAACATTATTTCAGGCCATTTACTTGTACTTACTTCATCTGATTGTGTACATAACTGACCCACTCTATGATGATTTTTGTTGTTCCCCTTATTGGATTTTGAGCTGACAAACAACAGATATATGGAGGCAGAGTTGTTGATTTTGCCATCCACAAGATTCAATGAAGATCTTTGTGCATGGGGTTTCCACTTTGGATCTCAGAGATGGATTTTGTTGGACATGCTATTTTTGGATTGCTGTTTGGAGTCTTCACCATTTGTTATGTCTCTGCTTTCAGATGTTGGCTACGAAGTTCAGCGGCAACTTCTTTGTGAACTTGCTGGGAGTTTGGGCTGTAAGTTTCTTTCCTTTAATTACACCAATCATTTACAGATCAAATGTTAAAATTCAAGTCCTCTTCGTGAAAAAAAAGGATAGAAGCTTTATTAGACTTAATATGTGTTAGCTTGCTTTTGGTATTTCTGCAGAAGAGAAAGCAAAATATAGAAGAAAAAAAAGATATTGCAACAAGAGGTGTCTTTGTAGGGTCCCTATGTGTATGTGTATGCATACCAAGTGGTCATGCTGTGTATTTGTGGCTCAGATTGGGCCCTTATTTCCAATGAGACTGTTCTACAAAACAGCAATTTAGTGAACCCTAAGAATCAAGTCACAACTGATACACAAGTACAAACAAGCACTTCCTCTGCGAGTCTTCCATGTCAGTCTTGCACTCACTCTGCAAACACTTCCCTCCTGATGCCTGCATGTCTGCGTGTTCAGGATGTCGGTGGTGGCGGCCCCGCCCGGTCCTACCCCATTGGAGGGCTGTGCTACTACTTTTCGCCACCCGAGACGTTATCACACGTGGCGGAAGATCCAGTTCACGCTGTACTCTACATCATCTTCATGCTGGGCTCCTGCGCCTTCTTCTCCAAGACCTGGATTGAGGTGTCAGGCTCCAGCGCCAAGGATGTAAGTGGCATTTCTCTTGTGAAATGAAAAGTCAAATGGAAGGAGTTTGGGAAATGTGCTGAAGGAGGATGTCGAGTTGGCAGGACATTTTGCTTGTTGGGAGTTGAGATAGTTGAGGGTGGGGGGTGGGGGTGGTGATTAAAGTAGAGGTACAGCTACTTAATTAAGAAAAGAAATTAAGAGTTTGCTGTCCTAGTTTTCTTTTGATTAAGATTGTAAAGGTGGGAATTTTGTGCAATGTATCTGATCATTACTACATTAGTGTTGATTTTCCTTTGAAAAAGAAAATGAAGTGGTGAAAATGTTCATTGCGTTACTGTTCATTGTGTCAATCTAGTGCATGTACGCTGTAGTATTCAGTCCCACCAGATGTCTGGACCAGAGCTCCCAGTTCATTATGGAGAGCCATCCCGAGATTCTCCTAGCTCCAGCATTGTCTGTCTGTCTGTCTCTGTCTGTCTGTCTTGCTGTCTGTCGTCTGTGTGTGTCTGTCTGTCTGTCTCTCTCTGTCTGTCTGTCTCAGTCTCTCTCGCTCACAAACACACATACTGCCTCTGGTGTGTGTGTGTGTGAGTGCGAGTGCGTTCCTTCACATTCCCCTTTGCCTTTTGGAGATATCATAGCTTGACTTATTCTTCACTCTGTGTGTGTGTGTGTGTGTGTGTGTGTGTGTGTGTGTGTGTGTCTGTCTCTCTCTCTCTCTGTCTGTCTGTCTGTCTCTGTCTGTCTGTCTTGCTGTCTGTCGTCTGTGTGTGTGTGTGTGTGTGTCTGTCTGTCTGTCTCTCTCTCTGTGTGTCTGTCTCAGTCTCTGTCTCAGTCTCTCTCTTGCTCACAAACACACATACTGCCTCTGGTGTGTGTGTGTGTGTGAGTGTGAGTGCGTTCCTTCATATTCCTCTTTGCCTTATGGAGATATCATAGCTTGACTTATTCTTCACTTCACTCTGTGTGTGTGTGTGTGTGTGTGTGTGTGTGTGTGAGTGAGTCCTTTCCTTCACATTCCCCTTTGCTGTATGGAGATGTCATAGCTTCACTTACTCTTCACTCTGTGTGTGTGTGTGTGTGTGTGTGTGTGTGTGTGTGTGTGTGTGTGTGTGTGAGAGTGAGTCCTTTCCTTCACATTCCCCTTTGCTGTATGGAGATGTCATAGCTTCACTTACTCTTCACTCTGTATGTGTGTGTGTGTGTGTGAGTCCTTTCCTTGACATTCCCCTTTGCTGTACATATGGAGATGTCATAGCTTCACTTACTCTTCACTCTGTATGTGTGTGTGTGTGTGAGTGAGTCCTTTCCTTGACATTCCCCTTTGCTGTATGGAGATGTCATAGCTTCACTTACTCTTCACTCTGTATGTGTGTGTGTGTGTGAGTGAGTCCTTTCCTTGACATTCCCCTTTGCTGTACATATGGAGATGTCATAGCTTCACTTACTCTTCACTCTGTGTGTGTGTGTGTGTGTGTGTGTGTGAGTGAGTCCTTTCCTTGACATTCCCCTTTGCTGTATGGAGATGTCATAGCTTCACTTACTCTTCACTCTGTGTGTGTGTGTGTGTGAGTGAGTCCTTTCCTTGACATTCCCCTTTGCTGTACATATGGAGATGTCATAGCTTCACTTACTCTTCACTCTGTGTGTGTGTGTGTGTGAGTGAGTCCTTTCCTTGACATTCCCCTTTGCTGTATGGAGATGTCATAGCTTCACTTACTCTTCACTCTGTATGTGTGTGTGTGTGTGAGTGAGTCCTTTCCTTGACATTCCCCTTTGCTGTACATATGGAGATGTCATAGCTTCACTTACTCTTCACTCTGTGTGTGTGTGTGTGTGTGTGTGTGAGTGAGTCCTTTCCTTGACATTCCCCTTTGCTGTATGGAGATGTCATAGCTTCACTTACTCTTCACTCTGTGTGTGTGTGTGTGTGAGTGAGTCCTTTCCTTGACATTCCCCTTTGCTGTACATATGGAGATGTCATAGCTTCACTTACTCTTCACTCTGTATGTGTGGTTGCAGGTTGCCAAGCAGCTCAAGGACCAGCAGATGGTGATGCGTGGACACCGTGAGACCTCCATGATCAAGGAGCTGAACCGCTACATCCCCACTGCTGCTGCCTTTGGAGGCCTGTGCATTGGTGCCCTCTCTGTGATGGCCGACTTCATGGGTAGGTGCCCTTTCCTCATGATGGGTCTAGGGGTGGGTTGCGTAGCCTAATTAGTTGGCAAATAATAGGCCGGTGTTGACATGTATCAAACATTTGACAGCCTTTACCATCTGTTTTCCTCATTTTGACACATGTTGACACTGGTTTATTCCTCACAGGGTCTACCAGGGTTCCTAGCGTAAGAAACGCGCTCTAGATTTGTGGTAGAGAAGGGCTTGTCATGACTTCCACTTTTGTGTTTATGCAGTCTGTTAAGCTCTTCTGTCAGCAGTAGAGTTGTGGGCAAATGGCAGACTCACATGGTATTGCTCTGTCCCTGGCTTTCCACCATCCAGTCAAAGCATGAAAGTATTAGCATAGTTTTGTCTTTTATTGAATAGATGAGAATTGGGTCTCATTTTGGCTGTGTTTTCGGGACTTGGTTGTGTTTTGTTTGATTTGCACAATTGCGATTTCATTGACTTATGAATCTTCATGCGGCAAGATTACTGAAGGCACAGTGGATACTTTAAAATTGGGATGCAAATTACATGTTGGAGTAAAATTGGAGGTGGAGGAGGTCTCCTTATACTTGCATCACAAGGAAAGAATACTCAACAACAATGTTGATCATGTGGCGATGCATTTTGCATTTGAAAGTAGAAATGCCCTTTTAGGTGATGGCAGGAATGTCTTGAACACACCAGCAATGATAAATGTCAAGATTTGCAAAGTGTGTGTGAGTGTGTGTGTGTTGGTTGATTTTTGTTTTAATTGAGAAACATGCGTGCTTCATCTTGGCATGGTATTTATAACGTGGATGCATTTGTATATCTTTGAGAAGGGTGTTAGTTTCTTCAGTTATTTGTATGCTCTGGGCAGTGTAACAGTGTGTTTGCTGTCTGTAGTGTATTCATCAATACTCTATGCACCAACTACAGTGTAGCTTATTCTGTGTGTGTGCTGTCTGTAGCATCAAAGCCCTCTGAATGCACTCAACCTCTGTGTTTGCTTGACAGGTGCCATTGGCAGTGGAACTGGAATCCTCCTGGCTGTCACCATCATCTACCAGTACTTCGAGATCTTCGTCAAGGAGCAGTCAGAAATGGGTGGCATGAGTACCCTCTTGTTCTAAGGCCAGACCACACACATGGACCTGAGGAAGGCTGTTGTATGTTGTTCTCTACAGATTTTGCTTGTCGGGACTAACTTTTCTCCCATCCTCATGGCACAAGGAGAAAACTCTTGCCTACGCTTTTCCATCACTCTGCGGAGGATTGTGGAATGTATCTGATGAAAGGGCAGGAAGAAATGTGGGTGGGCTTAGGGAGGAGAGAGAGGGGAGGGGGAGGGGAGGGAGGGGATGGGAACAATAAAAGGTAAATTTTGGAAAGGGAAGAAATTTGACATGATCACAATGCAGCATGATGATATTTTGGTCTCAAGATTGATGGAAATGAATGAGCTTTGTTGGGAGTTTTTATGTAGTTTTTCATTGTTACCTTTATTTATCTGTTCATGTTGACGTCAGGATGTCCCCTTTGAAAGTATTCAACTGGCGATTTTTTGCTATACTTTTTTGGTTATCTTTGTCCTCTTCTTCATTCATGAATGAGTGAATGAGATGCCATGATGCACTAGTGTTGGGCTAAAGATTATCCAAAATGCATGATGGTACATATCCGAGTTATTGGCATTACTGTAAAATGTGCTAGCTATCTTTGTTATGAGCTACAAAAGTTGAAAGCCAAATAGAAGTGGCTTATTGTTGATTTCCATGTGATGTCGCCAGTAATGCAGAAGCTTGCATTGATGAAGCAGGAATTTCATCTTCCAGGAGGAAAGCCAAAATTTGCCCAGAGAATGACACACTGGAATCTGACTGAGGAGTTGGACTGACTGACTTTAACACAGAAGTTTGTGGATGCAAGCCTCCACCATTTGACGCAAAATAGCATGCACCTTTGTAAATTTCTCATTCCTGTCTAGTCGTCCTGAAAAGCATCGTCAAAGCAGACATGACTTACTTTTTGTTAATGCATCCCTTTGTTACTTGTCCAGGTAATGGTTTCGTTCAATTGGCAGATAGTTGTGTGTGTGTATTCAGGTGACTGTGCGTCCTATTTCAATGGCTGGTTATTATAGAAAAATTAAAAAAATATGAAACTATTCAGTGCTGTGTCTGTTTTGTATAGTTTGAAGAGTAAATGGTAGGATAACCGATTCCGAAACTATGTATGTCTGTGATCTAGCTCCTGAATTCAGCAGATCTAATGTTCCCTAGTGCTTGACACAGGAAGGGGAATATGGAGAGTGGCTTTATCTCTGGATGAAAGGTCTTCACCTCGGGCCCTTCTGGCAACAGGGGCCAGACAAGCTCCAAGTTTGTCCAAGAGGTCCTATAGTTGGCTTCATGGTGCATTGATATCCCATTGAGGACATGATCACCATCTGATGTCCCCCTGCATCACCTGGAACCCCTGGGTTTTCAGGGCCAACTCCAGTAGCTCGGCCAGGGACAGACACAAGCAACGTAACAGGCTACTGAAGGGTGTTAGAAATGTACAAGCACATATCGTCCGAAAGTCATTGTATTTTCATTCACAGGTATTTGGGAGTTGGAATGTGTAAGAATGCTTCCCAAATCTTGAACACTCTTTGTTCCACTTCCAATCTTGACACACAAGCATTGGCAACAAATTGTGTGTACCATACTGAGAACGTGGTTCAACTTTTATTTTTACACGAGTAGGGGGCCTCGTGCAACTTGTTACTTGAAAACTTGGTTTTGCAACTTGCTTCAGACTTGTCACAACAGTACCTCTGGATAGCACACTCCTCTCATGAGGATGGAGGGCGGGGGGGGGGGGATTCTCCATCGCGGTCAAAAGGTCAAGCACGCGGGAAAAGCGTAGTTTTTATGGACAAGCGTAGCAAGCATGTCGAAAGCGTAGCATGCTACGCCTAAAGCGTAGCATTTGGCAGGTCTGCAGTTGAGATGCATGTCCCCAGAGCAGCTGTCTAGAGATAAATGCATCCTTATCCAATCCTCTGGGACGGAACTGGCATCCAAAAACGTTATCACAAATGGAGATTCTAGAGGGAAACCACACCATCCCCATTCTTGCACTGAAGTTAGATGGGAAACAAACACGTGTCAAAGCAATGCACCCTCCTCAAACTTCCCTTTTTCCCAAACCAGACATGGGACACAGGAATTGTGAAAAATACTGAAACTGAAGGCGCGAAGCGCCGAACCGATGGCGCGAAGCGCCAAGCAAGCTAGGGGGGTCCGGGGGCATGCCCCCCCCGGAAAAATTTGTTAAAAGGGGAAGCCAAATGGTGCAATCTGAGCAGGAAAATTAACTTTCTAGGGTGTTCACTGACACAGCTACAGTACAAAAAGAAAAAAAAAAATTTGAAGTACTCACCCAAAATCACATGTCTGTTTTAGATTGATCTCTGCCATCAATAGTTGTGTGTTGGGTGTGCAAATACAAATAAATTGTACATAGAAAAGTCTGTTCATTTTGTGAGTTTGTTCTTCATTTCATTTACACTCTGGGAAGTTTGCTGAAGAAATCCCTCAGGTCACCACTGGAAACCTTCCTTTTCTTTGCTGGGGCCGGCACCACATTAGCTTCACTCACGGGCACAGATGACGATCTTTTGTTGGTGGGGGTCTGCACCACCTTCATGGCGGAAGAAGAGGCCACCTTGGGAATACAAAACCCCGGAGACACACCATTAGCAGTGACTGGAGGTACAGTTTCCCGTCTCGAAGCAGTGACCACAGCTGATGTGGAGGGTGTGGGAGTCTGCAGCTTCTTTTTAGAAGAAGAGGCTACCTTGTGGGATGGCCTACGACTTCGGCCATCAAATGGAACTGCAGCATGATGAGGTACAACACGGGTTGATCTCCAGGAAGTTCCAGTGGCTGCCGAATCTTTGGGTTTCTCTTTCAGGCTGAGGGCTTCAAAGAGAGCTTGGAGTCTTGCATTCTTGCGTGAACGGACAGCTCTCCAATGGGCAATCCTGGCAGTCTTTTCTGCTTCTGCAAGTTTTGCCTTGGCTTCCTGTTTGCTGACAAGCTTCTGCTTCTTCAGAGACAAAGCGACTCTCTCCTTTTCAATTCTGTCTTGTTCTGCTTCCTGCTCTATCTTGCGCTTTCCTCTAGCACCTCTCATGTTCTTGCACAATGTGCGATTCACAGGCGAGTACAGTTTGTCTTTTCTGGAGAAACTCTCAACAGCAGTCGTCTGCCTCGCTTTGAGGCTGTACTTCACAGTCTGTATTTTTAAAAGGGGAAGCCAAATGGTGCAATCTGATGCAATCTGAGCAGGAAAATTAACTTTCTAGGGTGTTCACTGACACAGCTACAGTACAAAAAAAAATAAAAATTTTGAAGTACTCACCCAAAATCACATGTCTGTTTTAGATTGATCTCTGCCATCAATAGTTGTGTGTTGGGTGTGCAAATACAAATAAATTGTACATAGAAAAGTCTGTTCATTTTGTGAGTTTGTTCTTCATTTCATTTACACTCTGGGAAGTTTGCTGAAGAAATCCCTCAGGTCACCACTGGAAACCTTCCTTTTCTTTGCTGGGGCCGGCACCACATTAGCTTCACTCACGGGCACAGATGACGATCTTTTGTTGGTGGGGGTCTGCACCACCTTCATGGCGGAAGAAGAGGCCACCTTGGGAATACAAAACCCCGGAGACACACCATTAGCAGTGACTGGAGGTACAGTTTCCCGTCTCGAAGCAGTGACCACAGCTGATGTGGAGGGTGTGGGAGTCTGCAGCTTCTTTTTAGAAGAAGAGGCTACCTTGTGGGATGGTCTACGACTTCGGCCATCAAATGGAACTGCAGCATGATGAGGTACAACACGGGTTGATCTCCAGGAAGTTCCAGTGGCTGCCGAATCTTTGGGCTTCTCTTTCAGGCTGAGGGCTTCAGAGAGAGCTTGGAGTCTTGCATTCTTGCGTGAACGGACAGCTCTCCAATGGGCAATCCTGGCAGTCTTTTCTGCTTCTGCAAGTTTTGCCTTGGCTTCCTGTTTGCTGACAAGCTTCTGCTTCTTCAGAGACAAAGCGACTCTCTCCTTTTCAATTCTGTCTTGTTCTGCTTCCTGCTCTCTCTTGCGCTTTCCTCTAGCACCTCTCATGTTCTTGCACAATGTGCGATTCACAGGCGAGTACAGTTTGTCTTTTCTGGAGAAACTCTCAACAGCAGTCGTCTGCCTCGCTTTGAGGCTGTACTTCACAGTCTGTATGGCAGACAGAGTTGAAACATTCATCCTTGACGACTTGGAGTCCAAAATGTTTCCCATGACGCTGAATGCTGACTCCACTTTGGGGCCATGAAAGCATGTCAGCAGTGCTGTTGCCATCTGTCTAAGGAGGTCAAAAGGCACCGAAGACCACCATTTATCCACAGCAACATCTTTTTTGACAGGGGGAAGTTCACTGTGAATGAAGTCCAGCACTTGGTCCTGGTACTGTTTCAGAAGAGCAACATCTTGTGATGGCAGCTGAGCGTCTTCTTCTTCTTCCTCTTCATTCTCCACCTCCATGACAAACATGTTGCTTACTAGACCTGGTAAGTCTTTCAGGATGATCTTGGTCTCAGTACTACAGTGCGAGCCTTCTGGATCTAAGACCTCCATCGCCTGCAGGACTCTGTTGCACAGTGGGAGCTTGCTCTGCAGGTACTTGGCACATGCTTGAAAACCTGATCTTGCTGTTGATCTGAACTTGTTTGCAAGTTTTTCATTCGCAGTTTTCATCTCATAGTCTGCAGTGGCCCCGAGGAACATCTCCTCCAATGCCATGCAGTTTTTCTCACTGCCCAGGTCAATGATCTTTGGGTCACTGAGACCATCCGCTGTCAGGCCTTTGTATGCCTCCTCTTCCAGGAACATTGCCAGGAACCTCTTGAACAGCTTCAGTTGCTCTTTGTGCAGCTGGTGCACAAGACATGCTCTGGACTGAAATAAGCAAACATACTCTTTCAGAACTGACAGAACTCCCATGTAGAGGCCCATGACGAGTTTCGACCACTTGCGATGGACAAGCAACTTGTCAACCAAACGAGCTGCTCTCTTCTTGCCTGCATCTGTACGGCCCCGCTTTTTCAGGTCTTGCAAGAGCTGCTGCAGTCTGGTCATAGCTGCACCGCTCAAGTCGTGGCAGATGGCGTTGAAGTGTGATCCGTACACTCGCTTGTCCTCAGCGGAAAGAAATGCAAACATGTACACTGTGAGGGGCTTCAACTGCAGCATTGTTGCCTGGGCGCAGTCATACACAGACAGCCATCTGTGAGCCACATAATTCTGTGGGGCATTGTACTTTGTTGAGAGGAGGAAGCAGATTTCCTTCAGTGCATCTTGATTGCCAGATGACCAATGGAATTCGCTGTGAATATCTGAAAACAGTCCTTCCAGCCAATGCTGAAATGGTTCTGTGAAGTGCTTTGAAGCATTGTGGACATGGTGACAGACATCACCGTCGATATCCAGCAGCCAGGGTGCACGCTTCTTCCGCACCAGCGTTTCGAATCCAGCTTTGGACCCTCTCATGACCGAACAGCTGTCCATGAGAATGGCTATCAGATTTAGCCAGGGGATGTCATGGGTTTTGAACAGTTCATCAACTGCATTGAAGACGCTCTCAGAATCCACACGCACCAAGCTCAGTGATGCCAGATGTTCAGTTGCAAGGCAACCTGTTGCTGGATCAACGAAGTTCACCATCAGTGCCAGAACTCGAGCAGTATTTGAAGCAGTCGCCTCATCAATGTTTAGCGAAAACTTGCTCTGTCGAAGAATGGCGACCGTTCTTTCGGTGAACGTGGTTGCGAGGCCAAATTTCATCTTGTACGCTGCTGTTGTCCTGTCCATCTTTAGTTCACTCAGGGCTTCTGGGTCTGCAGCCAAGGCTTTCGCAAGATCAATGATGACTGGAACACTTGCGAAAGACCATGACTGTTCAGCCACGACAGCAAGTACAAGTGCCTGAAACACACAAATTTCAGGAAATCATGCGTGTGTCAGACCACTTTTCCGGAATGTCTGAGTTTTTCTGCATTAACGGGTCACATTAAAAATGATATTTTAACAGGAGAAGGAATAAAGGCAGCCCTTATAAAACATATATGTCAAGAAAGATCTAAGAATGAGCTACATATTTCTTGCAATTATTTTGATGATAACAGAAACAGCAATGAGAAACTGATGGAAAAGTACAACACTCAGGAAATGAATGAAAATAATTTCTTACAATTTTCACTCCTCTCAGGGTACTTTGCCAAGCAATAAAAGTAGTAAAACTCACAACAGATTTAGGGAAATCATTAAAAACGAATACAGAGTAGCAGATGGAATGAAATGAACCATTCAAGAATAGAACCGGCCAGGTCGGTTCTAGCAATCACAGAACGGGTGTAGAACCGATCAGGTCGGTTCCTGACACTCGCAGAATGGAACACTATAACCTGAGGAAAAAGTATATTCTATTCAATTTCATACAAGCTGCATAATTGCACTGTACTCACTTGCTGGTTGATGATTCGAGACTCCATAGATACAGGCTTCTTGAACTTGACATCCGCAGATTTCCCCCCCGCTGATGCACTGTCAGCAGCCCCTCCAGCATTGCTGGCTGAGAACACTGGCTGTTCCACATCAATTGCCTGTAATCAACCACATTATGAAGTGTTTGAAATTTAACCTTTACACCACCAGCCCTACTGAACTTTTGTTAAAAGAATGCAATTTTAAAAATGTTAAAAAATTAAAAACCATACTTTCCTACTTCATATCAAGTTCTCTCTCTGTGCTGCAAACCTTATTTGTAGCTCATGCGGCTGTTTCAAATTTTTTGAATAATTCACTTTTTTTAAACATAGACTTTTAACATGGACTTTTGAAATTGAATGTTTGAATTTCACAACAATATTGAATAAAAAGTTATGTATTAGAAAATCAAGAATGAAGATTCCAAACCCACTTAGGTATGCATTAACACGGTTGATTATTGTCAGATTTTCATGTCACAAATTTGACCCATGTTTCTGAGAACCACCCATATAAACATTCGATTTGAAAACACCACAAATTCAGAATTTGAGGCAAATGTAAAAAAAACTACAATAATAAATCAAATAAAAAATATGGGTAGTTCTCAAAATTAGCCTCAAACGCTTTCAATTGAAACTTGAAATATGAAGTCAGTTTACTCTATTGATTTTCGCCATTGATTTTTTTTTAACCCATCCATGGCATTTCCCAGGCTTGCTAACCCCACCCCTCCCTGCACCCCAAACTTTCCGGTCATGCTATTTACCGAAATAGCTTAGAAATGAGCATATATATCGTTATCCCCTTCTTGAATTTGATATATTTAAGCTATTCTAATTAAACCAGAACTATATTTGACCAAATTACGTTAGAAACAGCCACATTGAAATGGACCGAAATGGCGACCGCATGTCTGTGTTTCAAAATGTTGCCGTTTGGTCAAATATAGTTAGAATAGCTTAAATACACCATATTCAAGAAGGGGATAACGATATATATGCTCATTTCTAAGCCATTTCGAAGACATTAGCCTCGTTAGTGCCATTTCGCAAAAGACGCCACTGTCACGAATCTTTTCATGAAATGGGAACCATCCATTACGATGAACCAAATATTACGCTACACCGGTGGTGGTGAGCACTCGGCCTAAATGAGAATACTCGTTAGCCGTCAGAAAAGGTTTAAGACAACCACATAATATAATGCATTCATTTAATAGACCTTTCGGTCATCGAAATGGACCGATCTAAATGGAGGTCAAAATGGCAGCGCCCACATTGAAATGGACCGAAAGGCGAAATGGCGACCGCCTGTCTGTGTTTCAAAAGTTTGCTGTTTCTAACGTAATTTGGTCAAATATAGTTAGAATAGCTTAAATACATCGTACTCAAGAAGGGGATAACGATATATATGCTCATTTCTAAGCCATTTCGAGGACATTAGCCACTCGCATTTTATGATTTTCGGTAAATACTAGCATGACCCCAAACGTTCCACGATCAATGCAACTGACCTCATTGGTAAACATGAAGTCCACAGGCGCCGTTGTTCGATGCAAATCCAATTTCACTGCGTGTTTGTTGGTGGTGAGATGCTTTACCAACGCAGACTTTCCATTTGTCCCGTAATTGATGATTCCTTTCTCGCACCACTTGCAAATGGCTTCTCCAGGCACGTCGATTTTTGCAATGGAATCGCCGATCAACTGGGATCTCTCCTTGCCCTTGTATTTCACTACAACTCTCTCCGTCAGCCATTGCGCTTTCCATTTGTTTTTCACACTGTCAACCTTGTCGATGTTCGCGGACTCAACACTTTCATTGTCCGTGAACACGCGATAGGAGTAAGTCGCCATTTTGACTGCTTCGACTTCACGACTGCGCAAGCGCTCGGAGAATCCGAAAACGAGTATTTTCAGCTTCGGCAAAGATCGGCAATGATTGTGACCAATCAAAACGCGCGTAAAGTCTGGATAAATGACGTCGCAGTATTTCGCGAAACATGACGGAACGACCCGACAACCGAACTTGCGAAGGCGCCAAAGTTCACCCTCACCCCCCCCCCCCCCCAATTTTCTCTTCGGATTTGCGTCGATCTCAGAAATGACCCATTGACTGTAAAAAAATACGGAAATCCGTATAAATACGGATCAGTCCCATGTCTGCAAACACAAAGGGTTAATGGGTGAAAAGTCGCAGTACAATAATCACCCTTACTCCGTTATTCCATGCCCTCCTATCTCCCTCGTGATGCACGCTTGCCAAGACCACCTCGTGATGCATGCTTGCCAAGACTGCAGCTGCAACTGCTGCCTAGCTGATGCAGAAGCGTTGACTTCTTGGTCAGAACAAATACATAAACCACTGGCATTTTGTGAAGGCATTATTAAACACTTTAATGACAAAATGCCAAGTACAAACATGGGCCATTCATTACAAAGTTTGCCTTTTGTCCAGTCTCGCAATTCATTAGCAGCAGTTTTGTTCAACCGAATAAAATCTAAGTATATGATGCTGCTTCTAGCATGTGTTTTGCTATACTTTCATCCCAATAAAGAGACCAGGTCAAAAGATAATGCCTACCATTAATTCAAATTGTAGTTAACACTTTCAGAAAATTACACATCATCAGCCTCATTGTGAGAATGAGAGGAAAAGAGAGCAGACAACTGAGAACAACACAGAGGTTGGGTTCAAGAGATTCCATATCAGTAAACAGAACACAACAACAATTATACCCAATGTCTAACCCTGCATGTTTCTCACAACCAATGCCCCAAGCAGTCATTTCCACAACATGTAGCTGGCACCCTGTACGCTAAAATTTAGAGACTGAGGTTAGCATTCCGATTTCATGAAACCACCCCAATACTACTATCAGGAGCTCCATCCAGCTCCTAGCCCCACAGCTGCCTCATCACAGAGAACTTGGGCTGGTCAGTCAGTCACAAGTGTCCGCACATCCATGGCAAGCATGGACGTATCCTATGGTGGGAAGGTCTTTCTCTGCAGATGGCTAATGAATGGCACACACACACACACACACACATGCATACACATAATGGGAAACAGAGGAAACAGAAGATGAAGGGACTAATGATCAACTGCCCAAATCCATTCTCATAACAATGCATTGCTGTTGTAAGATGAAGATACGCATTCCAAAATGCAAAGCAGTCAACATGAACAGAATGCAACTGAATGCTGAAGGGCAAAAAGTTTGGCGGTCAACTCGTTCATTGGAACGTCTGTGGAACTAAAACTGACAACAGATCTATTTTAAAAGATACAAAAAGAACATAAATCTATAATCCTTGTCAGAAACATTCTGACAATAATAACATCACTCCATTCATAACTAAACAAATCCAAAGTGTGAAAGAACAAAAATAAAATAATGGCAAAAGAAACAAAACGAAAACACAGTCTCTTTCACCCTCCCATCCCAGCACTTCTAAAACCACATGTATAGGGCTTCCCCATCTTGGCCACATGTTCCCGTCTGATGGTGTGAGGCAGGGATGAATGATGATGAAGCTGAAGTGGAGATGAGTATCACAGTCAAGAAGTCTTGGACACCTCTCATTTCATGAACTTGTCTCCCTGCTCCATGAGGATGCGGGCAGACGACTTGGCATCGTGGAAGAGCTCGCTGATGCATTCCACCTCTTCCCGTCCAATCTGGTCCTTGCCGTTGATGCGAGACATGATGTTGGCGGGTGTCAGCAGCTGCACAGCGTATCTGCATGGGGAGACAGAAACGACACTGTCAGCTTCGCGGGGGTAGGAACAGAGAAGTGTCAGTGCAGGGCATAAGATGCTGATATGTATAATACTATGAAGCCATGACCAACAATGAGTGGGAGCATGGAAATGCCACTAAGTCTATTTCCATGTAACATTTGCTTTTCCTGTAGGTAAGAGTGGGAGAGGTAGAACTACTCACAAGACACTATGAAACAAATAGGGCTGGGTTGGGCATATCCTGAGAAAACATTATCCCTCACCATCAATGCCTCAACATACATGTTTCCTTGAATTGTGCAAGTTCTTTCACACCACTCAGGTGTGCTCTGTGTGCCACAATTATCGATCACAGCTGGAATTGGTGGGTCTTCATTTCTGCCTTGAAGTTTTTTACGGAAGATGATTTCCGCAACATTTTGGGCACCATGTTCCGCGATGTCGGGCGGGTATAGGAGGATGATCCTCCCAACCTTCGCTTTGGAATGGTTAGAAGGCCCAGCCAAAGCAGATCAAAGGTCGCAACTTCAGCGGGTAACGCAGGTATTCTGGGGCTCCACCAGTGACACGTTGTACAGGGCACAAAGGACCTTGTGCTCCATGCGAGGGTGCATTGGAAGCCAGTGGAGACTTTGCAGGATAGCCAAGACATGAGCCTTCTTCAGAGGTCGCACTACGATCCTTGCACCAGCATTCTGTATCCCATGATGCTACAGCTGCCCTGCCTACCAGTGAAGGTGTGGGCTTTTCTCCAGTTTTCCCGCACAAACTCGCTGTCCTAAAATTAGCAGTCACATGGGGAACAACAGGCAACTTAGCCCCAAGGTATTTATTTAGCATGAACTTCAGGAGAAACAAGAAGGGCAAAGCCCATACGACTCACATGCTTGACCTTGACCTTTATATGACCTTGACCTTCAGGTGACCAAGGTCAAGGTCAAACAACTAAACCTACCAATGACATCATACACAAAGAAATGCTTTACACATTTTTCCTACCAAAATACATGTGACCTTGACCCAAGGTCAAGGTCATCCAAGGTCATGCAACACAAAGCTGTTAATTCAAGACATAGGAAGCACAATGGTGCTTATTGGCACTTTCTACCATGAGATATAGTCACTTTTAGTGGTTCACTACCCCATTTTGGTCACATTTCATAAGGGTCAAAGTGACCTTGACGATATGTGACCAAATGTGTCTCATGATGAAAGTATAACATGTGCCCCACATAATTATTAAGTTTGAAACAGTTATCTTCCATAGTTCAGGGTCAAGGTCACTTCAAAATATGTATACAATCCAACTTTGAAGAGCTCCTGTGACCTTGACCTTGAAGCAAGGTCAACCAAACTAGTATCAAAAGATAGGGCTTGCTTTGACCTATATACCACTTGTAGCTAAGGTCGCCATTCTCAATAACGTGGGAGAAAATTGGGAAAATGTGAAAAATGACTGTTTTTGAGACCACATTTATGGCTCCTGTGACCTTGACCTTGAAGCAAGGTCAAGTCACTCTGTATGTTTTTTGAGGCCTTGTCATCATACACCATCATGCCACATTTGGTGTTGATAGACTTAATAGTCTCCGAGAAAAATCCAACGTTTAAGTTTTTTACGCCCGGATGGACGGACGGACGACAAGGCTGAGTACATAGACTCACTTTTGCTTCGCATGTGAGTCAAAAAGCAACAGGGAGCAACTGGGGTTTAGCTGACAGCAGGTTGGAAATGGATTAGCAGCATGGAGTGGAGAAAGTTGGTTTGGGACATCATACATTAACTAGGAGTCCTCAAGGCCAGAAAGAGATTGACTTAGTCACGGCTTGTGGTATAACTATGATACCTAGCAACACTGGCATAAAGACAGGATAGGACACAAGATCCAAAAAGAATAAAGTCTGCATGTTGCCACAGAGGACCCAGACAACTCACCTCAGTGTGGTTTTGACACCAATGCTGCCACAGAGGACCCAGACAACTCACCTCAGTGTGGTTTTGACACCAATGCTGCCACAGAGGACCCAGACAACTCACCTCAGTGTGGTTTTGACACCAATGCTGCCACAGAGGACCCAGACAACTCACCTCAGTGTGGTTTTGACACCAATGTTGCCACAGAGGACCAAGCCAACTCACCTCAGTGTGGTTTTGACACCAATGTTGCCACAGAGGACCAAGCCAACTCACCTCAGTGTGGTTTTGACACCAATGCTGCCCAGCAGAGTCAGGGAATCCTCATCAATCTGCAGACTCTCTGTCTGAGATCGGATCCTGAGAATCTGCAGAATCACAGGGCACAAAACGCCAGTCAATGGATGACAACAGTAGCAAAACTTCCATTTTAACTCAGGGTCACGGAATATATTACAACTGTTAAATGCATGCCATGATTAATTGTATCAACAAGTATTTAAAAAGTTATATCAGGCAGATCTCATCGCAATATCTGAAATCAATGGGACTAAATGCATACTAACAAACTGGAGCACACAGATCTCAGCTGTGCCGATGTTTAACTAACCTTTAAGTGAAAAATGTGAGCAAACTCAGAGATTACAGAAATCAGCACAAAGTTTAGTGGTGAAAAACAATCAGGGAGAGAAAAGAGTCAGGATGACAGACCAAAAAAAATAAGGAGAGAGAGAGAGAGAGAGAGAGAGAGAGAGAGAGAGAGAGAGAGAGAGAGAGAGAGAGAGAGAGAGAGAGAGAGAGAGTGAGAGAATCAAAGAGAGAGAATCAAAGAGAGAGAGAATCAAAGAGAGAGAATCAAAGAGAGAGAGAGAGTGAATCAAAGAGAGTGAATCAGAGAGAGAGAGAGAGAGAGAGAGAGAGAGAGAGAGAGAGAGAGAGAGAATCAGAGAGAGATAGAGAGAGAGAGAGAGAGAGAGAGAGAGAGAATCAAGAGAGAGAGAGAGAGAGAGAGAGAGAGAGAGAGAGAGAGAGAGAATCAAAGAGAGAGAGAGAGAGAGAGAGAGAGAGAGAGAGAGAGAGAGAGAGAGAGAGAGAGTGAATCAGAGAGAGAGAGAGAGAGAGAGAGAGACAGAGAGAGAATCAGAGAGAGCAGAGACAGAGAGAGAGAGAGAGAGAGAGAGAGAGAGAGAGAGAGAGAGAGAAAGAGAGAGTGAATCAGAGAGAGAGAGAGACAGAGAGAGAATCAGAGAGAGCAGAGACAGAGAGAGAGAGAGAGAGAATCAGAGAGAGAGAGAGAGAGAGAGAGAGAGAGAGAGAGAGAGAGAAAGTCTGTGGAAACAGCAAGGGAAGAGAAGAGTAACTGACCACAGCTGAGGGCCGGGCCAAGTGACCTACCTGCACCATCTCCTCCTGGGAGTAGGGCAGTGTGCGGATGATCATGATGCGGTCCAGCAGATCCAGGGGCATGCCATGGGGGGCCACGATGTCCTCCGTCCCCCTGTGTCACAAAAGTCCATAACTACAGCACGATGTCCTCCGTCCCCCTGTGTCACAGCAAGGCAAAAGTCCATAACTACAGCAATACACAGGGCAAACTTCTGATTGGTGAATGTGCTTATTCTTTAATTGAGAGTTTCCACTCCTTTAGAGTGCTCAAAACACACTTATTGCACACACGTATACACACACACATATGCACGCATGCACACACAGATACACACGAATGCACACACACACACACACACACACTCATCCATGCATGCAAAAATGCACACACAACACAACACACATACACGCACGCATGCACACACACATGCACCTGTCATTAGACTACAACAACTATCACTCCAACACTTTCTCTTCTCTCTCTGGATTTTCAAGAGAAGCTGCTATTACTAGACACTCAGTGCCTCAGGTGAGGCTTCATACTCAATTGTTTCTGGTACACTACAAAAAAACAACAACATAAAAGAAGGGGATAAACACAGGGAAAACCTTGTGGAGAAGCAGGAAGAGACCAGCAGAATAGGTGAAGAAACTGGAGAACAGGTGGAGGGAAGAAATGATGAAAGGGGTACAGAGAATAAAGCAGGGAGGACCCATTTGAAGAGGGTGGAAAAGAAATACTTTTAGAATGACTTCCAACAGAGATAACTGAAAGACTGGCACACTAAGTCTCATTCACAACCATTCACAAAGCTTCAGCAACTGTTCAACCGCAAAGACAACACTAAACCTCATTCACAACCATTCACAAAGCCACAGCAACCATTTAGCAGCAAGGACAACAGCCAACTGCTGCCAGACCTGATGACGCAGTTGCCCCTGTTGGTGGCGAAGATGACGATGGGGGCGATCGTGGACTCCAGGGCGCGGTGCAGGTAGGTAAAGCACTCAATGTCCAGCATGTGCACCTCGTCTATGAAGAGCACACCTGGAACCAGCTCTGCGATGCCCTGGTCTATGTACTTGTTGACCACCTTGTTGATCTCCTTGCGCAGCTTGTCTGCAAGAAAATGGCACGAATTTAATGTGTGGTTTTATGGTACAATTTTGTTAGGCCCCCCCCCCCCAAAAAAAATTCCAGTTTTTTTCTGGCCATCCAAAACAATTATGTTCCAATAGTGGAAAAAGGGGGTGGGGGTGGGGGTGGGGGGTGGGGGGTGGGGGGAAAGGTTGGGGTGGGTGGGTGGGGGGTGGAGTGGGAAAGAAGATTAAAAAAAAGAAACCCCCCTCCCCCAACAACAACAACAAAAAACCCACAGCAACCATTGAGCTGCATGCTGTCCCATCTTCCCTGTCCCTTGAGCACTCAAAGAATCCACTTTTAAAGTGTGAAAAAAAGAGTATTTTCAGTAAAAGAGAAAATCTGATTTATGTTCAATCTGGCCACACACACAAAAATGAATGATTGAATGAATGAATGAATGATTGAATGAATGAATGAAAGAAATATAAATAAAAATAATAAAAACTTCAGGCAGACCTACTGACTATATTTTTTTCATAATGAGTTGTTCTCCCGAGTTCGTGACTGGATGGGGTGCTCTATTAAAGTTTCTTATAACCAGCTATTTTTTTGTTTTAGGCAAAGAAACATTGCATCAGGAGGTTGTACATATGTCCAAGAAACACCATGAGCAGTGGGATTTGATGAAAGTAAAGTTTGTGCATGTTAGAGTAATAAATAATGTAAAATTGCCGTCAAAATGGTGGCCAAAAAGTGGAACGGCTGACCCAACACGCTCCACAAACTATCTGCAGCAAAGTATGCCATTGGTGTTTAAAAATTCTGCTATGAATCTGTTATTTAAAGTTTTATTTAGCTTTTCTCAGCAAGATAACCGCGATGTCACAATAACTGTACGTGAAAATCGACTTCAAAGACAGGGTAACGCACGCTTCATGCGAGGTCACAAGTAGACTTGCTTTTTTCACAAGCCGCTTCCTCCCGAACGCATTCAACACACACCTCTAGGTTTTAAAATCGAAAGTACTGATTCAATAGATCAAACTCATACAGAAAACATTAGCATTTTGTGTGCAATGTTAAAAAAAAAATTCTTCTTAAAAAAAGTCACAGATGAAGCGTGCATTACCTTACAGTGGCCAGTAACAGCATTTTGCCGTCACAAATATATCTTGTCCAGTATCTGTTAAGTAACAACTATATCCAGCTCTCATCTTGTCACATGAAAGGTGCTTGCCATTTACTTTAGTGACAGGTATTTGTTTACTCCAAACTCATTTGCATTTCAGAATTACAGGTTTTAAGAAGTCACAGTGTAATGGTGTTACCTTTTGGGCAGGGGTATACTTAATGACACTGTTTTAAAAAAGTACTACTGCTGCTGCTTTTTTGGTTACCTTCTCTGATACTGTAATGACTAAGCTGTCCAAAAATGACATTAACAATTTCTAAATTGAATGTTTAAAATTTAGTCCATTTTCCTGGTTTTAGTCACGAACTCAGGAGAACAACTCTAATGTTATCATAAACACAACTATTTCCCCCCGGGCCAAAATCAAGTTGGGTAGCTCACATTCTCTCCTGGCTGTTGAGCTGAAGGACACAAGGAGCTAAAAATAGGGCTTACACTGTTACAGACTTGAGATAAGTCCACTTGAGCATGCTCTACTGATCAGTGTCACACACGGAGAAATGGTGACCCATTCATTTCTACAACTACAGCAGTGTCACACATGGAGAAATGGTGACCCATTCATTTCTACAACTACATCAGTGTCACACATGGAGAAATGGTGACCCATTCATTCATTTCTACAACTACAGCAGTGTCACACATGGAGAAATGGTGACCCATTCATTTCTACAACTACAGCAGTGTCACACATGGAGAAATGGTGACCCATTCATTTCTACAACTACATCAGTGTCACACACGGAGAAATGGTGACCCATTCATTTCTACAACTACATCAGTGTCACACATGGAGAAATGGTGACCCATTCATTTCTACAACTACATCAGTGTCACACACGGAGAAATGGTGACCCATTCATTTCTACAACTACATCAGTGTCACACATGGAGAAATGGTGATCCATTCATTTCTACAACTACAGCAGTGTCACACATGGAGAAATGGTGACCCATTCATTTCTACAACTACAGCAGTGTCACACATGGAGAAATGGTGACCCATTCATTCATTTCTACATCTACATCAGTGTCACACATGGAGAAATGGTGATCCATTCATTTCTACAACTACAGCAGTGTCACACATGGAGAAATGGTGACCCATTCATTTCTACAACTACATCAGTGTCACACATGGAGAAATGGTGACCCATTCATTTCTACAACTCCATCAGTGTCACACATGGAGAAATGGTGACCCATTCATTTCTACAACTACATCAGTGTCACACACGGAGAAATAGTGACCCATTCATTCATTTCTACAACTACATCAGTGTCACACATGGAGAAATGGTGACTCGTTCATTTCTACAACTACAGCAGTGTCACACATGGAGAAATGGTGACTCGTTCATTTCTACAACTACAGCAGTGTCACACACGGAGAAATGGTGACCCATTCATTTCTACAACTACAGCAGTGTCACACATGGAGAAATGGTGACTCGTTCATTTCTACAACTACAGCAGTGTCACACACGGAGAAATGGTGACCCATTCATTTCTACAACTACATCAGTGTCACACACGGAGAAATGGTGACCCATTCATTTCTACAACTACATCAGTGTCACACATGGAGAAATGGTGACCCATTCATTCATTTCTACAACTACAGCAGTGTCACACACGGAGAAATGGTGACCCATTCATTCATTTCTACAACTACAGCAGTGTCACACATGGAGAAATGGTGACCCATTCATTTCTACAACTACAGCAGTGTCACACATGGAGAAATGGTGACCCATTCATTTCTACAACTACAGCAGTGTCACACACGGAGAAATGGTGACCCATTCATTCATTTCTACATCTACATCAGTGTCACACATGGAGAAATGGTGACCCATTCATTCATTTCTACATCTACATCAGTGTCACACACGGAGAAATGGTGACCCATTCATTTCTACAACTACATCAGTGTCACACACGGAGAAATGGTGACCCATTCATTTCTACAACTACATCAGTGTCACACATGGAGAAATGGTGACCCATTCATTTCTACAACTACAGCAGTGTCACACTTAGAGAAAAAGTGACCCATTCATTTTTACATCTACATCAGTGTCACACATGGAAAAATGGTGACCCATTCATTTCTACAACTAGAGCAGTGTCACACAAGGAGAAATGGTGACCCATTCATTTCTACATCTACATCAGTGTCACCTTTGGAGAAATGGTGACCCATTCATTCATTTCTACAACTACATCAGTGTCACACATGGAAAAATGGTGACCCATTCATTCATTTCTACAACTACAGCAGTGTCACACATGGAGAAATGGTGACCCATTCATTCATTTCTACAACTACAGCAGTGTCACACATGGAGAAATGGTGACCCATTCATTCATTTCTACATCTACATCAGTGTCACACATGGAGAAATGGTGACCCATTCATTCATTTCTACATCTACATAATTGTCACACATGGAGAAATGGTGACCCATTCATTTCTACAACTACAGCAGTGTCACACATGGAGAAATGGTGACCCATTCATTTCTACAACTACATCAGTGTCACACACGGAGAAATGGTGACCCATTCATTCATTTCTACATCTACATCAGTGTCACACATGGAGAAATGGTGACCCATTCAGAACTACATCTACATCAGTGTCACACATGGAGAAATGGTGACCCATTCAATGATTCATTCATTTCTACATCTACATCAGTGTCACACATGGAGAAATGGTGACCCATTCATTCATTTCTACATCTACATCAGTGTCACACATGGAGAAATGGTGACCCATTCAGAACTACATCTACATCAGTGTCACACATGGAGAAATGGTGACCCATTCATTCATTTCTACATCATTGTCACACATGGAGAAATGGTGACCCATTCATTCATTTCTACAACTACAGCAGTGTCACACATGGAGAAATGGTGACCCATTCATTCATTTCTACAACTACAGCAGTGTCACACACGGAGAAATGGTGACCCATTCATTCATTTCTACAACTACAGCAGTGTCACACATGGAGAAATGGTGACCCATTCATTCATTTCTACATCTACATCAGTGTCACACATGGAGAAATGGTGACCCATTCATTCATTTCTACATCATTGTCACACATGGAGAAATGGTGACCCATTCATTCATTTCTACAACTACATCAGTGTCACACACGGAGAAATGGTGACCCATTCATTCATTTCTACAACTACAGCAGTGTCACACATGGAGAAATGGTGACCCATTCATTCATTTCTACAACTACAGCAATGTCACACATGGAGAAATGGTGACCCATTCATTTCTACAACTACAGCAGTGTCACACATGGAGAAATGGTGACCCATTCATTTCTACAACTACAGCAGTGTCACACTTAGAGAAAAAGTGACCCATTCATTTCCACATCTACATCAGTGTCACACATGGAGAAATGGTGACCCATTCATTTCTACAACTACATCAGTGTCACACACGGAGAAATAGTGACCCATTCATTCATTTCTACAACTACATCAGTGTCACACATGGAGAAATGGTGACCCATTCATTTCTACAACTACATCAGTGTCACACATGGAGAAATGGTGACCCATTCATTTCTACAACTACATCAGTGTCACACACGGAGAAATAGTGACCCATTCATTCATTTCTACAACTACATCAGTGTCACACATGGAGAAATGGTGACTCGTTCATTTCTACAACTACAGCAGTGTCACACATGGAGAAATGGTGACTCGTTCATTTCTACAACTACAGCAGTGTCACACACGGAGAAATGGTGACCCATTCATTTCTACAACTACAGCAGTGTCACACATGGAGAAATGGTGATCCATTCATTTCTACAACTACAGCAGTGTCACACACGGAGAAATGGTGACCCATTCATTTCTACAACTACATCAGTGTCACACACGGAGAAATGGTGACCCATTCATTTCTACAACTACATCAGTGTCACACATGGAGAAATGGTGACCCATTCATTCATTTCTACAACTACAGCAGTGTCACACACGGAGAAATGGTGACCCATTCATTCATTTCTACAACTACAGCAGTGTCACACATGGAGAAATGGTGACCCATTCATTTCTACAACTACAGCAGTGTCACACATGGAGAAATGGTGACCCATTCATTTCTACAACTACAGCAGTGTCACACACGGAGAAATGGTGACCCATTCATTCATTTCTACAACTACAGCAGTGTCACACATGGAGAAATGGTGACCCATTCATTCATTTCTACATCTACATCAGTGTCACACACGGAGAAATGGTGACCCATTCATTTCTACAACTACATCAGTGTCACACACGGAGAAATGGTGACCCATTCATTTCTACAACTACATCAGTGTCACACATGGAGAAATGGTGACCCATTCATTTCTACAACTACAGCAGTGTCACACTTAGAGAAAAAGTGACCCATTCATTTCCACATCTACATCAGTGTCACACATGGAAAAATGGTGACCCATTCATTTCTACAACTAGAGCAGTGTCACACAAGGAGAAATGGTGACCCATTCATTTCTACATCTACATCAGTGTCACCTTTGGAGAAATGGTGACCCATTCATTCATTTCTACAACTACATCAGTGTCACACATGGAAAAATGGTGACCCATTCATTCATTTCTACAACTACAGCAGTGTCACACATGGAGAAATGGTGACCCATTCATTCATTTCTACAACTACAGCAGTGTCACACATGGAGAAATGGTGACCCATTCATTCATTTCTACATCTACATCAGTGTCACACATGGAGAAATGGTGACCCATTCATTCATTTCTACATCTACATAATTGTCACACATGGAGAAATGGTGACCCATTCATTTCTACAACTACAGCAGTGTCACACATGGAGAAATGGTGACCCATTCATTTCTACAACTACATCAGTGTCACACACGGAGAAATGGTGACCCATTCATTCATTTCTACATCTACATCAGTGTCACACATGGAGAAATGGTGACCCATTCAGAACTACATCTACATCAGTGTCACACATGGAGAAATGGTGACCCATTCATTCATTTCTACATCTACATCAGTGTCACACATGGAGAAATGGTGACCCATTCATTCATTTCTACATCTACATCAGTGTCACACATGGAGAAATGGTGACCCATTCATTCATTTCTACATCATTGTCACACATGGAGAAATGGTGACCCATTCTTTCATTTCTACAACTACAGCAGTGTCACACATGGAGAAATGGTGACCCATTCATTCATTTCTACAACTACAGCAGTGTCACACACGGAGAAATGGTGACCCATTCATTCATTTCTACAACTACAGCAGTGTCACACATGGAGAAATGGTGACCCATTCATTCATTTCTACATCTACATCAGTGTCACACATGGAGAAATGGTGACCCATTCATTCATTTCTACATCATTGTCACACATGGAGAAATGGTGACCCATTCATTCATTTCTACAACTACATCAGTGTCACACACGGAGAAATGGTGACCCATTCATTCATTTCTACAACTACAGCAGTGTCACACATGGAGAAATGGTGACCCATTCATTCATTTCTACAACTACAGCAGTGTCACACATGGAGAAATGGTGACCCATTCATTTCTACAACTACAGCAGTGTCACACATGGAGAAATGGTGACCCATTCATTTCTACAACTACAGCAGTGTCACACTTAGAGAAAAAGTGACCCATTCATTTCCACATCTACATCAGTGTCACACATGGAGAAATGGTGACCCATTCATTTCTACAACTACATCAGTGTCACACACGGAGAAATAGTGACCCATTCATTCATTTCTACAACTACAGCAGTGTCACACATGGAGAAATGGTGACCCATTCATTCATTTCTACAACTACATCAGTGTCACACATGGAGAAAAGGTGGTCGACTCCTTCATTTATATCTACTACTGCATTTTATCACGTGCAAGCAGACTGAGCTTTTCAGAATGTATTCATAGAAACTGTGCTTCAAAACAAAAAAATAACACATGTGTCATGTCAGGAAAAGCCAGGCATAGCACGCAGCATTTTGCCAGGACACCCACCTGTGATCTCTGTCTTCTTGGGCTTCATGAGCTGTCCCATCACAGACATAATGTCCTGTCCTCCCTGCAAGGAACACAGAGTATTCACATTACATGATGTCCTGTCCTCCCTGCAAGGAACACAGAGTATTCACATTAATGGGACAGCACAGTTGGTGCATCTCACTTGGGATGTAGTGGCAGTTCACACTTTGTATTCACAACTCAATTATTTCTAAGTAACACTGCAACAATTTCTTTCCCCTACAAGTCTGTGACCAACAAGCAAGGCAGCACAATAGAGTTTTACAACTGCAACAAGCCCAACACTTGTGACGACAGCGACGTAATCACACAGCTTTATAGCATTCAGCACACTGAAAGGCATTGTAAGTAGAACCACAGCAGAATTCACTCAAGATGGACAGCCAGGCAGAGCAGGCAAAATAGGGACAGGGCTTCAGACCTGGGGTCGGGCGTTGGCAATGTCAAGGTCATGAAGGGTCACATCCTGGATGACCTCCTTCTTCTTGTGGACATCGCCCTTGGGCAGTGGAACGTACTCCTCCGCCTCAAGGTCAAACTCAGTGGCAAAGTTGTCCGACCTGCCTTGACGCTGTCAACAGCAAAAATCAACAGCTTCAGGTCAGTTCATCAAGGATCGTAACATCTGTAGTCAACGTTAAAACCTTCAGACAGGTATAGGTTATCAAGTGATTGATTGGTTGGTTGGTTGGTTGAATGGTTGGTTGGTTGGTAGGTAGTTGGTTGGGTGGTCGGTTGGTTTGTTTGTTTATTTATTTGTTCTCACAGGATGGGTTAATTAAAGAAAGAAAGATCGAAATATTATATCTTGTATCAAATTGTATTTACTCAGCAACTTAATATTTAACAAGAAGGGCAAAGCCCATAGGACTCACATGCTTGACCTTGACCTTTATATGACCTTGACCTTCAGGTGACCTTCAAGGTCAAGGTCAAACAACTAAACCTACCAATGACATCATACACTAAGAAATGCTTTACACATTTTTCCTACCAAAATACATGTGACCTTGACCCAAGGTCAAGGTCATCCAAGGTCATGCAACACAAAGCTGTTAATTCAAAACATAGGAAGCACAATGGTGCTTATTGGCACTTTCTACCATGAGATATGGTCACTTTTAGTGGTTCACTACCCCATTTTGGTCACATTTCATAAGGGTCAAAGTGACCTTGACCTTGATGATATGTGACCAAATGTGTCTCATGATGAAAGTATAACATGTGCCCCACATAATTATTAAGTTTGAAACAGTTATCTTCCATAGTTCAGGGTCAAGGTCACTTCAAAATATGTATACAATCCAACTTTGAAGAGCTCCTGTGACCTTGACCTTAAAGCAAGGTCAACCAAACTGGTATCAAAAGATAGGGCTTGCTTTGACCTATATACCACTTGTAGCTAAGGTCGCCATTCTCAATAACGTGGGAGAAAATTGGGAAAATGTGAAAAATGACTGTTTTTGAGACCACATTTATGGCTCCTGTGACCTTGACCTTGAAGCAAGGTCAAGTCACTATGTATGTTTTTTGAGGCCTTGTCATCATACACCATCATGCCACATTTGGTGTTGATAGACTTAATAGTCTCCGAGAAAAATCCAACGTTTAAGTTTTTTACGCCCGGACGGACGGACGGACGGACGGACGACACGGCTGAGTACATAGTCTCACTTTTGCTTCGCATGTGAGTCAATAAAAAATTGATCAACATTAAAATATGTTACCTGAAATTTTCTCCAAAGTTTCTAATCTACTATGATCACAACATTCTAGGAATGAAGTTGGGCTATTTGGGTAGAGCAAGATGACAAGCCAGCCACAAAACAAGATGACAAGCCAGTGACAAAACAAGATGACAAGCCAGCAACAAAGCAAGATGACAAGCCAGCAACAAAACAAGATGACAAGCCAGTGACAAAGCAAGATGACAAGCCAGCAACAAAACAAGATGACAAGCCAGTGACAAAGCAAGATGACAGGCCAGCAACAAAACAAGATGACAAGCCAGCAACAAAGCAAGATGACAAGCCAGCAACAAAACAAGATGACAAGCCAGCAACAAAACAAGATGACAAGCCAGCCACAAAACATGATGACAAGCCAGCAACAAAACAAGATGACAAGCCAGCAACAAAACAAGACGACAAGCCAGCAAGGGCAGGGCAGACATGAAGCCACTGCAGCAGTCTCACCTTGACGGCTCCACTGTTGGCCTCGATGTAGATGACGTCCCCAACCTCCACCTTCTCTTTCTGTAGGCTCTCATAGATGGAGGGGTCCAGCTTGAGCTGCTTTGTTCCCTTGGCCGTCTTCAGCGATATGACCACATGGCTGACCGTCTTGCCGTAGCCTGCATCAGCCAACAGCAGGGGTCAGAGAGCCAGGAGGAGCGAGATGTAAGAAGTAGTAGTAGCAGTAGTAGTGGTAATGGATGTGTGTGCATATGAGAGAGAGAGAGAGAGAGAGAGAGAGAGAGAGAGAGAGAGAGAGAGAGAGAGAGAGAGAGAGAGAGAGAGAGAGAGAGAGAGAGAGGAGTGGGTGGGGGGTGGGATGGGGGATGAAATGCAGGAAAGATAAGATTAATGCAGTAAGAGGAAATACACACACATTTACATACACACACATATACACACACACATCACACACACACATGCGCGCGCACACACACACACACACACACATGAGCGCACAAGCACGCGCACACACAGACACACACACACACTACACACATGTGAGCACAAGCGCGTGCACACACACACACACTACACTCACACGCGCATGCATGCATGCGCACACACACACACACACATATGAACAGTGATAAGAGCAATGTGTGGCACAGGGGTTGAACAATTTACCAGCATCAAGAACTCATTGCAATGTTAATGCATTTTGTTTTCTGATTCTAAAATGTCTTGCTCTTGTAGGACATAACACATTTTTTAAGTAAATGACTTGGGTATACAACAAGACATACATTTCAAATCAATTAAAGCAGGATGGGTGGATGAAGGGTGGGTGGATGAAGGATGGGGCAGTGGTATGTGTGTGTGTGTGTGTGTGTGTGTGTGTGTGTGTGTGTGTGTGTGTGTGTGTGTGTGTGTGTGTGTGTATGTGTGTGTTATGATTTGGGGGTGGGTGGGGTGGTAAATCCTGCTATGGTTCCCTTTGACAAATGCCTGCATGCATAAATATGAGGATGTGTCACACAAAGAAACCTTATTCTACATCCACAAACAAAAGAATCTACCCATACTAACTGTTGGCGCAGCAAAATGACTGCCTCACCTCCAAGGGGGTTCTCTGTCTCCACAGGCGTCAGTTCAGTCACCTCCCCCTCGTAGACCTCCTTGGTTTCCTTGATGCGCAGGCCAATGGCACGACGGAAGTTCTCCATCAGAACCTCTGTCTTCTTGATCTCCGAGGAGTAGACCTCACTTCCCACCATGGGGCAGAACGGGACCTTGGTGCCTAGGTCCTGGGCAATGGCCAGAGCAATGGCCGTCTGCAGACAGAGGGGCAGATTTGCTCTGTGACGGTGCCAAGTGAAGACATTCTCAACTTCAAAAAGTCTTGAGCAGGTCAAAGGTTTTTCAGGCATAACAGTTTAGGTTTAGATTACATTTGGTTACTCGAGTCTAGTTCTAATTGCATCTTTTCAGACCATCAGATTTCCTTTATTACCACTCAACATAATTAACACAAAAAGTTCCACAGGAGCCTCACTTTCTCAGTTAATGAAGTTAAAAGGCACAAGACCGTAGAGAGAGCAATGTCACCAAAGAAATAATGACAATGGTAAAGGTGATGATAATAAGTATGACAACAATGATGTGTAAAGGTGATGATAATTATGACAACAATGATGAGAATGATGACGACAACAACAACAATGATGATGACGTCAATGATAAATGACAGTGACAAAGGATAAAAATGACATTTGAGAAAATAGGAACCACCTTATTTCTTGGGGAGAAGGCCTGATAGTCTCACCTTTCCAGTGCCCGGAGGTCCTGCCAGCAGGACAGCACGACCCGACATCTTCTTGGACTTGATCAGGTCCACCACTACTCCCGCAGCCTGTGGACGCAGACAAGAAATAAATAGAGTCAGACTGCTTGGACCGGTAATGCTGCTTGCTGCCAGCTACTCCCCCTTGCTGCCAGCTTCTCCCCCTTGCTGCCAGCTACTCCCCCTTGCTGCCAGCTACTCCCCCTTGCTGCCAGCTACTCCCCCTTGCTGCCAGCTACTCCCCCTTGCTGCCAGCTACTCCCCCTTGCTGCCAGCTTCTCCCCCTTGCTGCCAGCTACTCCCCCTTGCTGCCAGCTACTCCCCCTTGCTGCCAGCTACTCCCCCTTGCTGCCAGCTTCTCCCCCTTGCTGCCAGCTTCTCCCCCTTGCTGCCATGCCTGCACCCAACTAGCTGCCGTCCCAAGACTCATTGCTCTAAATTCACCAGTCAAATGACAGCAGTTGAGTATAGCCAACGGAAGTTCCTTTCACGACTCCTAAATTTAGAACGTTTGGACCAGAAGTTCCTTTCATCATTCATGAGTACAAAATTTTGAACATTTGGTTCTGGCTATCTTTCATGACTACTAAATCTAGAACATGCCGCATAGCTACCTGAAGTTCCTTTCATGACTACTAAATCTAGAACATTTGGGCATAGCTACCTGAAGTCCCTTTCATGACTACTATATTTAGAACGTTTGGGCATAGCTACCTGAAGTTCCTTTCATGCCTACTAAATCTGGAGCACTGAACAGAAAGCTAGTGAGCTGGCCAACATCTACACTGCACAGAAAGGACTAGTGCATATAGGGTGCATATAGGGTGCATTTAGGGTGACAAGGCTGGTGTGCAACATTGTGGGAAATCACATAAATTTAACTTCACATCCAATTCACTCCTCATCCAAATTAACTGATTCCTTTAAACGTCTTACTCTTAGCTTAGAAAAACATGGTCCATTGTGCAATGATGTTCCAGAGGATGAAATACATGTGCTGCTTGCTTGCCCCACATATATGTAGCTAACCGAACCAAATATTTAGATCTATACAGATCAACAAAAGAATTGTATAGAATTAGAATACTTTCCAATGACGTTTGCATACATGTGAGGACAAGCAAATTATTCAAAGAATAGCAACTTTTCTCTATTACATTACACACAGAGAGAGAGAGAGAGAGAGAGAGAGAGAGAGAGAGAGAGAGAGAGAGAGAGAGAGAGAGAGAGAGAGAGAGAGAATAATGTGATATGATGTAATATGAAGTTGTGTAGTGGAATGAAGTGTAGTGGAATGAAGTGTAGTGGAATGTGGTGTAGTTTAATGTGGTGTGCTGCAATGTACTAAAAATAAAATGTGGCATAATTAATCATGTATAGTACAGGGAAATGTGAGATGATGAATCCCCATTGTAATGGGCGGGTGCCCTAACAATAAAATAGTTGTTCATTTGTAGTCAGCACTGGAAAGCTGGCTTGATAGTCATACATAAGGATGAAGAAATAAGGAAGCTCTAGGGAGAGGCAGGTTTCACGGTATTGCATACTGCAGTTTCCCTCTACACCCAATGATTCATAAAAAATAAAAAGTCAACCAGGGGCCCAAAAACAGTTTGCACAAAGAGTTCAACTTTATTTCTATCCAAAACAGCAAAAAAAGTTATATGAACTTTCATATTTTCAAGCTGATTGGCGTTCAAAGACGCTATACTCTAAAAACCAAAAAAATGCTTTTACAACTTCAGTGCATAATAACTGCTCAAAGATGCTGTTTAAAGCAACCATTGGTGATAATTTTTAACATACTCCATGTACACATTAAGAAAAGTGATATAACTTGCAAGTAAAGGGACAGCATTGATCAAACCAATGGTCTGAGAAAGTACGCTACTTATATTTCACGCAATTCTATCTTTAGCATTTCCTGTAGACCTTGGAAGTCATAGTTAGCTTAAAAAATCATTATAAATTAATAAAACAAACATCTATAAACCATTTACCCAATTTAGATTGATATTGGACACAGTCACAGAGACAAAATTGGGCCAGGAGCAACCCTACCCCCTAAATTTGAAAACGGGCCGAATGCATTTGTCAGGATCATTTTCCTTCAGTTTCTCTCGATAACGCTTCGAAGACATGGTGTCTGTAACATAAATCAAAACACTCAACTAGGCTAACTGACATTAAACACATAAGTCATAATCTTTGTACAGTAATTATTCATTTGAAGGGGATGGGGCCTTGGGGGTGTAGAACGAATTCCTGTTGTGAAGCACTTAAACCCATTCCCCCCGTCGGAACATTCCAAATTGGCAAAGCTCGCTCTGCGCCATTCAAACTGCAGCGGTCTAAAAATAGATTGAGAGGTTGGGGGGGGGGTTTCAACAATGGACTGGCCTACAAGACGCTTATCGCTAGCGAAGCGATTGGAATTTTCTGAAGAAACAAAACAAAAACCACACAACCAAACCACACAAAAACATATATAATCATTGATTCTCTACATATGAACAATATATCTTTAAATGTAAGTGCAATTTTGGTTGCGAAGCAGCTGAAGTGACCAGCGGCAATCACATTACATTCTGTTCCCGCAGCCGGTAGGCCTATTCGTAAATTATGGTCTAAATCCTTCGTATGGTACCTCAGAAAAATGCAATCCGTCGTCATGCTTATCGCAAAAATAAAACCAAATATATCATGAAAAAGATAAATTCTTGAGGAATTCAATTCTATGCGTGATAGAGCGATTTGAACAGATTTACTAAGCAAATAATTGAAAAATATCGGATTCACTTACCGTAGACAATCAATGCGTGCGTCGCTGTGACGAACGTTGGGTTGACGAACGTAGGCTTCAGACGCAACAAAACTCGTTGAAAAGGCACAAAAACGATTAAATGTGGTACTCTCTGGGAGGTATCTCATTCGCTTTTCTCAATTCAAACGATCTCAAGTGGGTGAAACATCATGTCCGGTGAAATCCTCGGTGATTTCCGTGAAAAACGAAATTTGCTGAACGTGTGATTCAGTCTGCAGAAACCGATCGGATCACGGAAAAAATGCTTATTCTTTGCGATGTTTTGATACTGTTGATGATACAACTGTTTTACAATGAAGATTATCAATAAATTGAAGTCGGCAATCAAAAATAATGAAGAAAAAAGCTCTTGATCTGAAAAAGCAGGCTCTGCTTTTAATAGAAACCACGTGGTGTTTTTGCAACAGACGCTTTCCATGGCGATTGAAAATTTTCCACTATCTAAGTATTTAATGCTCCATTTCGATTTTTTAAAAATTGTGTCTGTTCACAATCCAACTTTATGTATTACTTGAAGTAATAACCCCAATATAATTAATTTTGTGTGTTATTTTCATGTCTGCGTTCACACTTCAAAATTGGGTCATCCATGTGCAGAAGGAAATGGTATCTGCGACAAATCACACGTTCGCTTCAAAACATTCCCGCAAATAAATGCTTAATCCTAGAATTTTTAGCTTTTATGTTTTTTTTTTGTATTGCAAAAACCATACTTACGAATTCAAAACAGAAAAAATTATGAAAATAACCACACAAAGCAAGTAATCTGAAAGCAAAGTTCACACACATCCAAGAGTGTGATTACCGTGAAACCTGCCGAGAGTCCAATGTGAAGTGCAGCAATTACTCAGATTGCACTCTTGATAATCATAAAATCTTGACTGCAGGTTCATCAAATGCAACTGAAAGATGTGCAAATTTTCCGTATATACTAATATATCTCTGAAACACCATCAATACACTAGAGTAAAACATTTGACAACAAGAGCAACTATTTTTAATAAACAGCCTACTACTTTAAGACCAGACCTGCCAACCCACCATCATACCAAAGAGTAGCATCCAGAGCTATATGGAGTAGCATTGAAGGAATAGGCGTAGCGGGGGGTGGGGGGTGGGGAGAGATAAGGCTGTGAGGTTGGCGTGATAAGCTGACCCGGTGGAGTGAAAGCGGGGGGGGGGGGGGGGGGGGGGGAAGAGATAAGGCTGTGAAGGCGGCGTGATAAGCTGCGCTGGCGGCGTGAAAGCGTGGGGGGGGGGGGGGGGGGGGGATTCTCCATCGTGGTCAAAAGTTCAAGCACGCGGGAAAAAGCGTAGTTTTTATGGACAAGCGTAGCAGGCATGTCGAAAGCGTAGCATGCTACGCCTAAAGCCTAGCATTTGGCAGGTCTGTAAGACATATGGCTACTAACAGGTAGCTAGCTTGTTGGCATCATTTCTCTACATGACCTCTGCACTCAGGCATTAATCACATGTTTGGGTTAGGTTAGTATCAAGGATACAGTGTAGGGTTAGGATTTAGAGTAATGGTTCAGGGTGAACTGTTAGAGGTAGGATAGGGTTAGGGTTAGCCCTAAAGACTAGCACCCATCTGAGGGATGTCCATTTCAGAAATTTATATCTCTGGAACCATCCAGTCATTACATTGCCATGAATACATCTTACTCAGTAAGTACTGTATTCTGCACATGTCTGCTATCAAGTCAACTGCCCAATGGGATCCCAGACACTCTTCATCAAAACCATGCCCTGTTGTGAGAGCATGCCATTACTCTTACAGTCTTAGAAATGTAGTGTTTCTCCCTCTTTTGCCACCTAACATGCTATATATGTACACAGGTTTGGAAACTTCATTTGAGAAAAGAATTCACAGAAACTTCACAATCCACATTTTGAAAGATTCAGTTCCATTAATACTCCAAACTGGATATTCAAGAACATTACTTTCATGTAATGCATACATGTACATCATGATTACATCATGGTTAAATGTGTAAGAATGTACCTGCCACAACTATCACAAATCTTGGTTTTCTTATGAAAAAAAATGTTGCATTTCATTCATAGGGAAAAGCACAGTCAAATCAAACACCTATATCAGTATATGGCATATCAGGAAAAAGAAGAAGATTTTCATTCAATTCCAAAGAAATGGCACTCATAATGAAATATAACTTATTTCAGCATAATTATTTATCCAGCTACATACAGAGTGTGGTCAGTCTTGATAGTGTGATGACAGTGCTTAACTATCTTGTTATTCTTGTTGGTTCAACAAACTTTGATAAAATGGTATACAGAGAACAGGGTTGGTGTAGGAGATGGGAAAATGGAAGAGTAATGATCTCATGTACACACTCAAGACAATAAAAATTCATAGCTGACACAAAGGATCTAGCCACAGTTTCTGTACCCAAGTGACTAATCCATTCCTGTTGCATGCATTTATGATCATCATTTTCACACCACACATGGTTTTAAACCTTAATCTTAGGGAAATAATGGCAAATTTTTTCACATATTTATGATTTAACCTCAACCAATTTTACAGGCTATACCTTAGAGTTAATATTTTTCACGTTTTAACATACTCTTTCCAGACAACCTAATAAAACTTCTTTTGAACTTATTAAGTATATGACTCGATTGTGGTATTTGTAGTGGTACTCGTAGTCGTAATGTTCGTGCTGGTCAGCTGGATGATGATGATCATTATATGATTATTTCTAATTATTCTCAAGAGGGCTAAACATTATCGTTGGGTTCTTTTCTATCGCAAAGCGATACAGATCAGATAAAAGCACGATTCACGAACTGCAAAAGTACAGTTGAAAATCACCGCCAATTTCTTCCCATTCGATGGCAGGTATCGATCAAACTCAAGGTTTTCCAGATCATTCTATGAGGAGTCAAGGCAACTAACCTCTCGAGCCATCTCTTGGCCCACAAGTCCTGCAGCGGATTGGATGGCGGTTCCAGTCTCATCTATTCCGAGTCCTTTGATGTGGCTATGAGCGGCGATTCTTTGGGCCTTAGACGTACTTTTCACCTCTTCGATCTTCATTTTGGATTCTTTCTTTTACGTTCACTCTGTAATCTGACTCGAACGGCGTGGAGAAAACGCGCCTGCCCGCACATGCGCAGCCAGCAGAAATAGGATCGTTGTCGTTAAACTCTACCATTTTATTTTACAATAGTATTGTGAAGAAAGCATGAAATTTTTAACAATAAATCACAGCGTTTGTTGTGTGAATAACAAATGTGATAAATTACGATATTTCCTTCGAGGAACAATTATTTCCCATTCGCGCATGCGCAAATGGCGTTAGTAACGGTTGTCAGTTTACTCCCACCATCTTGGATGTGATCAAATATGAATGTTGGTCGATCATCGCAACCTCTCTCGGGCCAGGTAATCACCCAAGATAATCGCTTCTCTTGTGCATCCCCCCGAAGCGTAGCTGTATATTATTCATCAGCGCATTCTTCTGCTAGTGGGAGCAAACCGTGTCCAATCAATTCTTGACAGGAAGTGAAAGGGGCAGGTGTCTGTGTAAGTGTAACGGGCATCTGCTCGATACACGCACGCACCCGCTGACTATTTACGACGTGTGCATGTTCTGCGTCGCCTGAAAGTGTTTGTTTTGAAGTATTCGTTTGAATTGTTTTGCGTATGGATGAAAGCGATCAATTATCTGTTTGCTGATTTTGTTTGTCTGCAAGCAACGGCCAACGTGATTGTTATCTTTGGAAAAATAATACCGGGATAAGCTTGTTTTGATGCATTTGACATATTTGTCCTCTACCAGATGTATGAATATATTGCATACCGATGACTGATTTCTAACTGATTAATGCTCAGTTAGATGAAACGCCTGTCACAACGACACATTAAAAAATATGTATCATATTTCTTGCACAGGAGAGACAGGTCAACATTTAGTAAATAACACATGAATAGATTTAAGGCAAGATATCGTGTCCTTATGAAACTATTTCCAGTGTTCACAAACAAATAACATTTTTGCATCACAGAAAGCAACATTATCTGAAAGTGTCAGCAGTGCCCCAACTTGAAAGAAAGATAAACTTGGGATGCAATTTTGCTGTGCCTGAGAGCACCATAGACAGGAAGGCAGCTAATCTGCTTCCTGCAGCAGGTGCTCTTCAAGACTTTGGCAATTGGAAGCCTGCCTTCACTTGCTGTGGCATTCAGATGGGCAGCAGGCTTAAATCTGCAGAGCTACAATTAAGTCTTGGTAAAGTGACATTGTTGCTGATGAGCTCGGTTGATCTGACTTATTCTATTTTCGACACATCCTCACATCAACATCAGAACTTGAGGAACTGTATTGTCAACAGTGTAAAAACTAAAACATTCACAAAACGTGCTGTGTTTAGAGTTTTAAAAAGTCTGCCTTTTTTGCTTTGGATCTCATTGCACTGAGGAAGATCACGGTGATGATATGAGAAAGTTCATCAGTCAGCATTTTGCCTTCTCTCTGCAATATCTGGCTCAAAGCAATCTCAGGATTTTGAAAAAGATGAATTCTGCTATTTGTTTACCTGCACTTCACATTTGTTTTCCTGGATGAAACTTTAAAGTTTTTATATATATATATATAGAGGACTGATGTTGAAATATTTATGGCAGAAGTGGTTTTGTAGTCAGTTAATTTGTGAAGCATGATTTTCTTTTATTTTATGAAGTTTCAAGCACTCATTGCATCTCATCATTTTTCTTTATTTCGAAGTTAAGAAATGTATCAATATTTTCTCTTCTTTTTCTTTGTTTCAGAGTTCATTCTGAAACATGAGTGATACAGAGGAAACATCAGTAGAGCAGGTGGCAGCGACAGAAGAGGAGCAGGAAGAAGAGACAAAAGCAGAAGAGAAGGAAGAAAAGGAGGAGGAAAAGAAGGTAGAGGAGGAGAAAAAGGAGGAAGATGGGGAGGCAAAGGAGGAAGGAGAGGAGAAGGTGGAGGATATGGACTATACCTCTCCCATCACTGCCATTCCACCGAAAGTGATGAAGCAGGAAGATGCCCAGGTTGAAGTCTCTGCCAGCCCTGCATTCCAATGCCTGGAGGATGTAAGTACTCACAGACTTGGGGGTTTTCCCCTTTGCAGGTATGAGAGAGAGAGAGAGATAGAGAGAGATAGAGAGAGAGAGAGAGGGAGGGGGGGGGGGGAGAGAGAGAGAGAGAGAGATAGAGAGAGAGATAGAGAGAGAGAGAGAGAGAGAGAGAGAGAGAGAGAGAGAGATTGATTGATTGATTGATTGATTGATTGATTGATTGATTGATTCTTTATTTATCAAGAATAACATTTTAGGCATTTCTGCCTATCTTACAAATTGTCCTTGCTCATAAAGAAATGAAAACATGGATAGATAAGAAAAATACACAGTAGCTAATCTATGTACAACAGTTGGTAAGATGAAGAATATGATCAACAATGACAAAGATTTTAGTATATGCCTTTGACAACTGTCAGCTCAGTGAGTCTTCAAGTTCAAGCAAATACGTGTCATATGTACAGGCGACAACAGTGAGATCATCTGAATAGATAATCACGTATGGATGCTTTAAAAGACTTCATGGAAGTATTGTTCCTTAGGTGCAATGGGAGTGTATTCCATATCATAACACCTGAATATGTAATACTGCCTTTGAAAATGTCTACTCTAGGTTGTGGTAGAATGAAAGTGTTGCGAGATAGTAAATGGCTTGTTTGGGGACAAATAAAGAGATCAGTAAAATACGTCGGTGCTCGTGAATGAGCAATTTTGTGCATAAGAATGCATTTATTGAAGACGAGGTGTTTTTGGAAGGGTAGTAAGCCAAGATTTCTGATCTTTTCATCCATAGAGAGAGAGAGAGTGAGAGAGAGAGAGAGAGAGAGAGAGAGAGAGAGAGAGAGTAGAGTGGTGTGTGTGTATGTGTGTGTGTGTGTGAGTGTCAGAGAGAGAGACAAAGAGAGAGAGAGAGAGAGAGAGAGAGAGAAAGAGAGAGAGAGAGATTGATTGATTGATCTTTATTTCGGCCGAAGACCCATCACAATAAAAGAGAGAGAGAGAGAGAGAGAGAGAGAGAGAGAGAGAGAGAGAGAGAGAGAGCATGTCAGTATGCACCTGTGGGTGTATACATGTGTGTTGTGATACACAACATGTTCTTCAAACTTGGCAAACTTTCAGAGCAGAAATAAACATCTTCCCCAGGCCACATTGTGTGTGTGTGTGTGTGTGTGTGTGTGTGTGTGTGTGTGTGTGTGTGTGTTTGTGTGAATGTGTGTGTTTGTTTGTACTTGTGAAATCCTCATATATTAACAGACAATAGTTTCTTCTTCCTTTTTGTGTATGTTGTTGTGTCCATACACTGTATGTTGTTTTTGCTTACATTTCTTTTGCATGGCTTGTTTTGCAGTTATTCCAAGCTGGGAAGTTAACTGGTGCCAAGGTAGCTTTCTTGAAGTCTAAGTACACAGAGCTCCATGAGACACTCAAAATGTAAGTTCCTAAATCCATACCATCTTGATGTTGCTGTGGTACTGATCAAGGCCATTTGGAAACTTGTAGAATCAAGCATTTTGTAACCCTATCTTTTGTTTGAACATTTGGCTGATATTGCAATTTTCATTTAAACATGGGATAAACTTCACCATAGTTTACATATAACAGCAACTACAACAGCAGCATATGACAATAGTGAAGAAACGTTACACCAGCAGTAATTAAAATAATTTTCCTTGTCACTTGCACCAACTTAATTTAAAACGTCCAAAATATGTTTGTGGGGGTCATATGAAAGAAGATCTCTTGTCATGTATTTTTAATCATTTGAATGGAAGTTTCACATCACTGTTTGCAGAAGTTATTCTGGGTTATCTCTTTCTATCTCTATCCTTGCCTTCCTAAATAAAAAAATGGTATAAAAACAAGTAAACAAACAAACAAACAAATACATTTTGCTGTATACCTTCAGGTCTTTTGACCATGAGGCGAACTTGCTTCGCCTTGCCAAGCAACACACCATAGAGCTTGAGAGGCAGAAAGCTGAATTGGAAAAGGCAGACAACTTTCCGGACTCGTCTAATACTGAGGTATCCAAAGTTCGTGAGCAGCTCCTGAAGCATAACAACGAACTTGCAGAGGCAGAGGAACGGCAATACCAGATGGAGTACAAGATTGAATGGTGAGTACCCACACAAAGAAAGGCAGACAGCAAAATAGATAGGAAGGGAACATCAAGTAGTGGACAGCTGGAGTACGATTGAATGG
The DNA here is from genome assembly GCA_034096865.1 of Theodoxus fluviatilis. Taxonomy (NCBI): domain Eukaryota; kingdom Metazoa; phylum Mollusca; class Gastropoda; order Cycloneritida; family Neritidae; genus Theodoxus; species Theodoxus fluviatilis. The sequence goes on along the minus strand of JAWQFJ010025542.1, from coordinate 34,657 downwards.
TGAGTACCCACCCAAGAAAAGGCAGACAGCAAAATAGATAGGAAGGGAACATCAAGTAGTGGACAGCTGGAGTACAAGATTAAATGGTGAGTACCCACCCAAGGAAAGGCAGACAGCAAAATAGATAGGAAGGGAACATCAAGTAGCGGACAGCTGGAGTACAAGATTGAATGGTGAGTACCCACCCAAGGAAAGGCAGACAGCAAAATAGATAGGAAGGGAACATCAAGTAGTGGACAGCTGGAGTACAAGATTGAATGGTGAGTACCCACCCAAGGAAATGCAGACAGCAAAATAGATAGGAAGGGAACATCAAGTAGTGGACAGCTGGAGTACAAGATTGAATGGTGAGTACCCACCCAAGGAAAGGCAGACAGCAAAATAGATAGGAAGGGAACATCAAGTAGTGGACAGCTGGAGTACAAGATTGAATGGTGAGTACCCACCCAAGGAAAGGCAGACAGCAAAATAGATAGGAAGGGAACATCAAGTAGTGGACAGCTGGAGTACAAGATTGAATGGTGAGTACCCACCCAAGGAAATGCAGACAGCAAAATAGATAGGAAGAGAGCATCAAGTAGTGGACAGCTGGAGTACAAGATTGAATGGTGAGTACCCACCCAAGGAAATGCAGACAGCAAAATAGATAGGAAGAGAGCATCAAGTAGTGGACAGCTGGAGTACGATTGAATGGTGAGTACCCACCCAAGGAAATGCAGACAGCAAAATAGATAGGAAGGGAACATCAAGTAGTGGACAGCTGGAGTACAAGATGGAATGGTGAGTACCCACCCAAGGAAATGCAGACAGCAAAATAGATAGGAAGGGAACACCAAAGAGCAGACAACTGGCATACAAGATTGAGTAGTGAGTACCCACCCAAGCAGCAGTAGTAGGAAAAGTATCAGTAGTAGAAAGCCTTGAGTGTTGTGCTCAAGGTTATGGGTTATCATGTTACTTTTTGATATGTGAAAATTAGCCTGCATAACATTCTTTGTCTCAGAGCAGAACACTGAATGTGTTTGTTGTGTGTGTGTGTGTGTGTGTGTGTGTGTGTGTGTGTGTGTGTGTGCATGCATGTGTGTGTGTGTGTGTGTGTGTGTGTGTGTGTATTGATAGATCTATTATTTCTTTTCCACTAACTGTTTATCATGTACTTTTTTGCATAGCTTATAATTTTACTGTACTGAACTTATCCAGAAAACACATTCTTTTTTGTGCCATTTAGGATCTATGACAAATTGCCAGAGTATATCTAATATCATTTCATTTTTATTTTAGTTGTCTGTAAAGCTTGCTTTCTTCTTTCAGTGCTGTGGAGGAAAAGAAAATCATTGAAAGAGAATATGCAAGATTGCCAAAGCAGGGGGTAAGCTCAAAGAAGGATTAAAAAAAATTGCTTCTTCTTTTTTCTGCTCTCATCTTTTTTAAATTTAATTGTATTTATGGTTTTTAGGACATGACTTGTGATTTATTTCTTTGATATATTCAGCATAAAACATTTTTCACTGACATTCTTACACTGTCACAACCAAGCTCTTTTCATTTTCAGAGTGAATATCATTTTACTGTTGTTGAATTCATTCTTCCTTATTATAATGCATTGTAAGGTTTGTGTGAAGAACTGATCCCTGAGACTGTAACAGAAAATTTTCTATTTTCTGAAGATAGATTGGTGTCATATGACTGAGAAAGCCACCAAAAGTACTGTTGTGAAAAAAAAATTCTTGAGTGAAATTTGCCTGTTGTCTGAAGACAAACTTGTGTCCACTGTGCAGGAGATAGAGAAGCTGTTTAAGAGAAAGTTGCCTGTTGTCTGAAGACAAACTTGTGTCCGCTGTGCAGGAGATTGAGAAGCTGTTTAAGAGAAAGTTGCCTGTTGTCTGAAGACAAACTTGTGTCCGCTGTGCAGGAGATTGAGAAGAAGACCAAAGAGCTCCAGGCTGCGATAGATGACTTGAGGAAGGAGATTGCCCAGCGGCAGATGGAGGCCAAGAATCTCCGAGAGGACCTGGAAACCACCCAGCGACAGCTGCAATTGGAATCAAAGGAATTTGAGAAGCAGATGGAAAACCTGGATGACCTGAAGGTGAGCTGCCCAGGCATGTCTGGAAGTCATGAATAATGCCTGGGGTGGAAACACTTAGTGTGATGCAT